>WNYA01000469.1:124577-157065 GCA_019512145.1 Engystomops pustulosus | reverse complement strand
GAGGAGGTAGTGGTGCACGCTGTGTTTGGAGGAGGTAGTGGTGCACGCTGTGTGTGGAGGTGGTAGTAGTGCACGCTGTGTGTGGAGGAGGTAGTGGTGCATGCCGTGTGTGGAGGATGTACTAGTGCACGCGGTGTGTGGAGGATGTAGTAGTGCACGCTGTGTGTGGAGGAGGTAGTGGTGCATGCCGTGTGTGGAGGAGGTAGTAGTGCACGCTGTGTGTGGAGGAGGTAGTGGTGCTCGCCGTGTGTGGAGGATGTAGTAGTGCACGCTGTGTGTGGAGGAGGTAGTGGTGCATGCCGTGTGTGGAGGATGTACTAGTGCATGCCGTGTGTGGAGGAGGTAGTAGGGCATGCCGTGTGTGGAGGATGTACTAGTGCATGCTGTGTGTGGAGGAGGTAGTAGTGCACGCTGTGTGAGGAGGAGGTAGAAGTGCACGCTGTGTGAGGAGGAGGTAGTAGTGCACGCCATGTGTGGAGGTGGTAGTAGTACATGCCGTGTGTGGAGGATGTACTAGTGCATGCTGTGTGAGGAGGAGGTAGTAGTGCACGCTGTGTGTGGAGGATGTACTAGTGCATGCTGTGTGTGGAGGAGGTAGTAGTGCACGCTGTGTGTGGAGGATGTACTAGTGCACGCTGTGTGAGGAGGAGGTAGTAGTGCACACTGTGTGTGGAGGAGGTAGTAGTGCACGCCGTGTGTGGAGGATGTAGTAGTGCACGCTGTGTGTGGACTGCCTGCCGTGACATCATCGGGGAGCGGCGATCCCGAGCTGTTTCATTTCAACTCTTCTATTGAAATGTGCTATCAGCACTACAATATAGCAGAATATGGTAGGATTGATCAGACAACCTAGGGTTGATATAAATATAAATAAACAGTAAAAATCATAAACACAGTGGGGGTCATTTACTAAAGGCCCGAATTGCGTTTTTCTGTCGGGTTTCCCGAATATTACCAATTTGCGCCGTTTTTTTCCCTGAATTGCCCTGGGTTTTTGGTGCACGCGATCGGATTGTGGCGCATCGGCGCTGGCATGCATGCGACGGAAATCGGGGCGTGGCTGCTTTAAAACCCGATGGATTTGGAAAAAACGCCGTATTTTGAAAAAAAAAGTGTCGTTGAACACGCGCTTACCTGCACCCAGCATAGGTTGGTGAACTCCGGCGGACTTCAGCGCAGCAGCGACACCTGGTGGACATCAGGCGCACTACCGGAAGACCTGAATCCTCGATGGAGAACTTGCCGCTGGATCGCGACAGGACCAGGTAAGTAATTCTGCCCCATTATGTATCGCCACATTTGAAGTTTGCCCGATCTATCAAAATATCATAACGTTTTTTTTACTGCGGTTAACCCTGTAGCAGAAAATGGCACCCAAATTCGAAAATGACACTTTTTTGCCATTTTAAAAAAATATTTAAAATTCTATAAAAAGTGATCGATAGGTTGTAAAAAGGGCACCAATGAAAACTTCATCAAAAGTCGGAAAAAATGACACCACCCACAGCTCCGCACACTGAAGTATGAAAAAGTTATTAGCGCCAGAAAATGCCAAAATAAAAAAATATATATATTTGTACAAGAGGTTTTAATTTTTGTAAATGTACGAAAACATTATAAAACCTATACGAATTTGGTATCTCCATGATTGCAATGACCCAAAGAATAAAGCAGACCTGTCACTTAGGGTGCACAGTGAAAGACTTAAAATCCAAGCTGTAAAATCCAAGTGAAAATGTGTTTTTTCACCATTTTCACTGTATTTGGAATTTTTTCCCGCTTCTTAGTACATGACATGGAAATGTAAATACCGTCACTCTGAAGAGCAATTTGTTACGCAGAAAACAAGCCCTCGCACAGCTCTTTATGTGGAAAAATTAAAAAGTTATAGTTTTTTTGAAGGTGGGGAGTGAAAAATGGAATAAACTAAAAAAGGGCCAAGTCGTTAAGGGGTTAAACTTCTTCACAACATATCGGTGGTTCATAGGTCAATTTCTGCAAAAGATTCCCTTTAACTTACGAGATGGTACAAAAATATTAATACAAAAATGTAGTAACTTTTTACTTCTCATTATTTTTTATTTACATTACTTCTCTCAGAGGGAGAAGAGAGGATGCAGGTAGAACTTCCAGCACGTCCACCAAGTCAACCACGTTCAATACTTTCACAATATTACTATCGTCGATCACTGTCACCACCTCCTGTGCCTATTTACATGAACAACCCGGAATCATTTGATGATCGCAGTCGGTTGAGCATCTTACAGGACAGAAAGAAAGAGACAACAGGTAAGCTCCAGCATCGCCGCAGGGAAGGTAACGTTTCATCATCTATATTGGACGGTTATATTTCAGTTTGCTTAAAATAGGGACCACAAGTCGTCCTTAATCGTTTTATAGGACTTCAGGCATCAGCAAATCCTGCAAGCTCCCCCGGAAGTCCTACTACAAATAATGGAACACAATGGGGCACATTTACTTACAGGGTCACCAGAGTCTATAATGCCCTGTGCCGCGATTCACAAGATTGTGCGCCCGAAGTCATGAATGTGTCGCTTCCCCGCTCAGGTCCCACAGAGTTCACCATCTTTATACTGGTGCATCTAAGTGCTTGGGCTTGCAACACAATTTGAAAGTTAAATTCTGCACTCAGTCCAAATCAGTCGGATTGCCTGCCACTTAATTTGTGTTGCATGGAAGCAAAAGGGCTGCGTGAGCCACAATCCCAGCGCAGACACTTCTTGTACCTGTGCCTATGTATACCTATAGCCGTGTAATCCATGAAAAAGGGGCCCAGTCCGACAGACAGAGTTACTGCGCACGACCCTTAGTGAATAAGCCTCAATATTTGACAACGCACAGAATGAGCTAATTCCACAACACAGGGAACTGGGGGAACAATATGACTGGCACTTTACTACAATTAACCTGATTAATAAAAAACAATCATAAATTATATCAGTACCTATTGTTAGGGGGTGGAAACACTGGTCACAGATTTATAGACTTCTTTTTTCAAAATTTTTATAAAAATCACATCAAATTCTCAAAACCATTAAGGCCTTGTAAAAGAATTTTAGCACCAAAACATCAATGTACCAAATAACTGCATTATGCCCAGCTGAGCTCCCAGCTAGCAAGTCGGCCAGCCAAGCAGAACATCATCTAGCAAGACCAAGGCTTGCTCCACCCTATCTTGTAAACCTGAAAGGAAAATATCCAAACCTATGTCATGCAGGTGTACCCCATCAGTCCTCAATAATAAGGGAATTGATGCTTTTCAGCACGGTGGCTCAGTGGTTAGCACTACAGCCTTGCAGCACTTGGTTCAGGTCCCATCCAGGTGAACATCTGCAAAGAGTTTGTATGTTCTCTCCATGTTTGGGTGGGTTTACACCGGGTCTTCTTTTTTCCTCCCACACTCCAAAACTTACTGGCTAACGTATATGTGGTGCTAACAATTTGTTCACATAACGTTCTTGTAACTGATGTTAAACTAGATGCAATGTTAACAAAAATGTGTATGACATAGTTTAACATTGTGTTTACATAGCATTTATGTAAATGCACTTTAAATCAGCAGAATATTAACGTAAAATGACCGCAGCCTAACATTGGGTTCACATTGTTCTTATGTAAACACACTGTAAATATCTAGTTCATGTTGTGTTTAGGTAAATATGGTTTAAAGAGTCACTAGTAGAGATGAGCGAGTATACTTGTCCGAGCTTGATGCTCGGTGGAGTATTAGCATACTTGGACCAGCTCGTTACTCCAGTTCTGGTGGAAGTTGACAATTGGCACCATACAATCACTCTACCCAGCTGCCGGTGACTCTGGATAAACCATGGTTATGTTGATTCCCGTTGCACAACAGTCGTGAGCCGGGCAGTTTGGAGCGTCGCTGCGCTGCCCGAGATGGCAGCAATCTGTGCTGGACTTTCGGAATGCCACAGAATTCGGCGCACCTTCGCTGAGCAAATCAACAGATTGGGTTATGTCTTGAGGAACCGCCTGAAAACTATGAGATTTAACATGGGCCAGGAATGGCATCTGTGTTTCGTCTGCCGAGTTGCAGAGCCGCCACACAGGTATGCAGAGCCGTTGTCAACACAACATGCCTGGCTCAGGGGGGTTTCACGCGGTGCCAAGCCACAGACGGTATGCTAACGTGAGCATGTAATAGCTCTAGGCAGTCATGCCTTTTTCACCAGCTAAGCGTTTGAGTCACCGGCCTGCTGTCGCTTAGCCACGGACTGCTGCTGCGTCTAGGGACATACCGACTGATGGCGCCATGCCCACGTAGTAATTGGAGAGGAGGAGTGGAGAGGGGGGTGGGAGGGGGGGAGGCATATAGGCCCGAGGAGCCGTGACGATGTTCCCCAATCCTGGTGTCGCACACAGTATAGTTAACGGCCCACAGCAGACTCGTGGTCCCAGCCTCCACCAAGTTAAGTCATGGCCGACTCAAGGACATAAATGACCCTGCCTGGCAAGCCCTCTGTCCACGTTACCAGTGGTGTAGGTGGACCTTGTCAGAATCGGATGTGTGGTCAGGGCACGATGGATGTGGCTGACAGTATGCTGGTGCAAGGGCTGGCACGCAACATTGGGTAAAGAGTGGTGGGCTCTGGGACCGAATACCGAGGGGTGGCCACTGCGCATGAGTTGACGAATAGGGCCTCCGTCCAACCAGCCCTCTATGGCAGCATCTCCAGGCTGAGTAATTGGAGATGTGGATGTTGAGGGCCTGGGCGTGTGTGGATTTTGTATTTCCTCTCTGTGGTCCAGACACTGCTGTGTAGAACACTGAACGCTGCACATGGAGGACATTTGCTGACGCTGTGAGGACTCGTTGGGTGAGGGTGAGGTGTGGTTTTCCCGCAGGAGGTGTTTGTGCCGGGTCCTGGGGCTGACTACAAGAGGCAGCAAATGACACAGGGACAGGAGCAAGCGTGGTGGAGTGCCCGGAGGTGAACGGGCTTGGTGCCATTGAGTGGGGTGTATGTTTAGCACATTCATATAATCCTGCGCATAATGGTGGTTAGTTAACTAGTAGTGGGTGTAGAACCCCTGCTGATCCTGGTGTGGGAACGGTTGCACAACACACAGTCCGTCGGTTCATCCGCGTTTCTTTTAAAAGAACCTTCCACGGACTTTAGAAAATCCTAGAACAGCCTCGCCACGGGAGCTTGATACATGAATCATTTGGCGTGATGCTGCGAGCTCTGCCCTCCCTCTCCGTCTTGGCCCCCATCCACGCCTCTTCCAACCTGTTGCTGGTCGAGAGACTCTACCTCCGTCTCAGAAGCACTGTATTCACACCGGGCCTATGAGACCCAGCTTGGGTCTGTACCTCATCATCCTCCCGTATCTCTCCAGTTTCTCCGCCACCTCGGTACTTCCTTGCTACCTGACACAACAGCACCAGTTGACCAACGTGTCATCTCATCGTGCCGAATTTCTTTACATACTTCTTCTGACTACCGGTCAGAAGGTTTCCTATGACCCCAGGACATGTGGACCGGTGTGGGGAAAACACTGGGCATCGGAAGAGCCTGCACAGCACTCAGACCACACCTGACAAGTGGTTGTGGACTCTGGGGAAGTGCCAGAAAACCAGTACCAGAGATTCATGCCGGGCTCCTATACAAATGCAAATATGTTCCTCAATGGGGGCAGACTGGGGGAAGGAGGTGGGTTCGAGGAAGGCGGAGAGTGTCACTGAAAGGATAACATGTGTGCGACTGCGTGGAAGACTGATGGTGGAAATGGAATTGGATAAGCATCGTCGCGCAATCCCAACATCACCTGTGTTGCAGGCTAGCTTCTTAGGCCTTCTGGTAACACAAACCACTACCCCCGATCCGCAGTGAACATGTCAGACATGAACCCTAGGGAGTGTGCTAGCTGCGCGTTCCCCTGCTCACCCCCCCCTCATTCAGCAGGTGGATGAGTCTCCACCACGCCACATGGCCAACGGGCCTGGACCCTGCAGTATAATTGGACGCCACGTCCACGGCCCCTCAGCACTTTCCTAAGCTCCTCGGTTAACATTTTCAAATTAAGCTGATGATAGACACAGAGTTGGACAGGATAAATAAAGCCTGTATTTTGGGGTGGGTTGGTGTTAGATGATGTTTTAGGTGGAGTTGATTGTGTAGCAACACGTCTCATGTGCAGAAGAAATCAGACAGCAACCACAAAAGAGGATGCTCGGCAACTTTGTAACCTACACTGACAGCACACAACAGGTCACTTTCACCAGTTGAAAAAAAAAGAAAAAATCAGGCAGACTGTGCCTAATTCAAACAAACCCCTAGTAAATTGTCCAAGTAGTAGTGTGAGATGGATATGTGTTCACTAAGAGCTAAATAACGTTCTCAAGTCTCCCTGCAAATTGTCACAAATGGTACTAGCTGACACCTATGGCCAGCAAGCCCACCAACAACACAAAAAAAAAATATATATAACACGTTATTGTAAGCCCTAAGAATGCCTGTTGGTTTCTTGTAGAACACTCCTGCCTACCACTATTCTAATAGAACACCCTAACGCTTTCCCTGACCACAGCAGCTCTCCCAACGGCATCCAGACACAAATGGATCCGAGCACGCGGGCAGGGCTAGTCTATTCTCAGGGTCACCTGATCAGGCCAGCCAACCCGCTATCGACGTTGTAAGTGGAACCACGTCATCTGGGGAGTGCAGAGTCTCCTGGCTTGCGATTGGCTCTGTTTCGGCCTGCCAAAATCTAAACGCCACAAGATGCCATTTTCACTCGAGCGGGGCGAAATACTCGTCCGAGCAACGGCTGTTTCGAGTACGCTAATGCCTGCTAACTAACAGCAAGCTTGGACAGTATGTTCGCTCATGTGTAGTCATAACCAATGTGGCGGTGAGCACTTAAGAAAATTGAGGTTGAGAAAAATAGCAGAGGTTTATACACAGAATAGCAAATAAACTACAGCAATAGGGAAGGTATAGGGAGACTAGTAGAACCACAAGTGTGTAATAGAACAGAACAAGTAATTAAGGATTCCAGGACGCCCCAGGGCCTGACTGGATCGCCCATCCATCAATCTGTAACCCTTGCTGGCAGGCTGCAGGGAGTTGGGCATGGTCAACCGATCCCACACACAGCAACTTTAGCCAGAATTACACAAAAATAGAAAAAAGAATTAAACCACCTAAGGCGTGGATGTTACAAATAAGTTTATTCCAGTCTTACCTTCCCACAGAGCTTAACAGCTGATGTTATCTACAGGCATCTCACACAACTCATTGGGGGAACCTCGGGCTGCTGATGGCTGCTGTAATGTAGAAAAGCTCAGTTGTAAAAATATGTAATGTCTTTTAAGAGTGAGAATCAGGTGATATCTTTATTAAGGATACTGGTATATTTGATGGTTGAGCTTTCAAGAATACCAGTTTCTTTGTCTGACCACATTTATCGTGGAGACTCACTGCATTTACACACACACGAGGATCATCAAAGGATCCTTAAAAAATACTTTAAAACAACAGAATGAATAACCAGAATGCATAAACCGACTAAAAACCTGTGAGAGAAAAAGAGAGCCCTGGCTCTTATTCTGCTTGTAGCCTCCAGGTCAGAGTCAGGGGTCATGGAAACTGCCATGGATATTAAGGCCACTTTGTAATTGTTAAGTCTCTGTATTATTTATACAAATCTTTTCTTTCCTTCTGTTTTTAGAAATTGTAATCTTGCAAATCTTCCATGTATGTATCCTCTCTGGAGAAACGTGCGGACCGCTTGGGTCTTTCCTTTTATTTATATGGTCAGATCGTGTGCGAGCTCATGCGCTGATGGAGTCTCTGCATGTTTATTTTCACATAAGGCCTGTGGTGTGGACCTGTTCACACATAATCAGGTACGACACGTGAAAGACTGCGGAGAATGTCCCCTGATCTTTTTGTAGCTGCTTTAGTGTGGTACAGGTACATGGTCAGCCGTGTGGGTGTGCTGACGAATGTTTTTGCCCCTGTTTATGCGCAGTCAGGTGCATTTCACCACAATAAGTTGTTTCAGGTTGGTGGTTGTCATAATGAAAGGAGAGGAAGGACTGGGAATATTTCTTTAAGTCTTGTAGCTTTATGAATGGTCATTTGGTGTTCACTGACAATAATATTTTGGCTCTCCATGTGAGGCTCGTATGGCTGCATTAGGGACTCTGTGGGGTCTCCTTATATGTGGAGTAACCTGCCTCTGTTGATGGCAACTGCTTTGCTTTCTTGGTCAGTTACTTATGATCAACGCCCAGATGGAGAATTCAGACCTGAGCTCCAGGAGGTTTTTCCAGGTCTGTCTTGTCTGAGCAAGATACGGTTGTATGCCTGATCCTGTATGATGGATTGCTTGTGTTTGGGGTGGAAGCTGTCATGTCTGTCTGTTCTGCTGTCGGTTTGTGGTTAAGCAAATGTTTTTAATGTGTATGGTGGTGTAGAGCAGTTGTATTTCCTTATCCGAATACTTAATTTTAATATTAATGGTGGGGTGAAAGTTGTTTGTAGAGGTACAGATCTGGCCCCCATGGATGTGGAATCCATTCATTTGGAGAGGATCTGTACCTACAGTGTATGAGAACATAAATGGTTCAGATGTGCACCACAGTATGCCAATATGTTTATGGCTGAAATGGAAGGTGCTTACATACCACATGCACCACAAAACCCATAGATCACCTCCGTTATATTGAGATGACATTCTGATCATCTGGACTGCAGGTGAAGAGCCCTAATTCAATTCCATGAGGGCTACCATAACTTACACACCCAACCATCAATCTGAAACTAATCTATTCCGACAAGGAGATACACTTCTGGATACCACAATACAGATCAAAGACCGCAGCGTAGCCATGTCAATATACCACAAACCATAAACAAATATACAAGACAATCCATCATATACACCCGGCTATATGTTATAATCTATTTTTCAGACAAAACAGACCGGAAAAACCCTCCGGGATCGCTCACTGCCAAAGTGGTTAAAAACCAGACAAGAAAAGCAGCAGTTTATCAGCAGAGATGGATTACTCACATAGAAGAGACCCAACAGGAAGCCAGAGTGCCTCTAGTCGTCACCTACACAGCGCACAACTGGAGATCATATGTTGTATTGCCGAGCGAAGTCAACCAATTCGCATAAAGATACATGACTTGAAGAAATATTCCCTCCCTCTCTCTCTTTCTTCTTGCAACCACCAAACCTGATACAGCTTGTATTCCCAACCCTCAACCCCCCATCATAAAATGGCCTCTCACCCTGCCTTTAAAACAATGCAACATTTTTGGCACATTCACATGGGTGACCATGTACCTGTACCACAGGCAGTACATAGATCAATTTGACATTTTCCTGCAGTCTTCCAATATGGTGATACCTGATTATGTTGGAACAGTGTCCTGAGGACTATAATACAAAGGAGCAAATCATACTAAGGTTTTAGTACACATATATCTGAAGCATGGTGCTTCCATTAATAAAACTTAACCTTTAGTGAGATTGGAGAAGATTCAGGTCCTGTGTGAGACAGTATGGGTGAGGTATTGAGATTTACCTGAGCACGTTTACTAGTGGGGACAGTGAGAGTTATGCCTAAATAGTTCACCAATCCTCCTCCTAGGAAACCGGTATTCTCTTCTCGCATTTCTGTTGGAGGTCTGTAGGTATTTCACATTTAGAATAACTGACTTAAGGCATTGAGTTTGTAGTAACTAAGTGTCAACACTGTGGATACATACATATGTGCCCCGTAGTAGGCTTCTGGATTTGTTAGGCATAGCACTGCATCGTTGGCGAATAAGCAAATGCGGTTCTTCCCCTCCATGATGCACACTCCTTCATGTTTGGGGCTATGCAACAGCCTGTGTGAAAGACTCCACATCACTAAAACAAATATTATCGTGATACGGAACGATGGGACAATATTCTGAGCTGTGTACCCGCACCTATGGATAGGTATAAAGAGCCCTAATTTCATTTAAGATAGGCCCGGACATTCTAAAGGTGTTCAAAACCAGTCGTAGATGCCCTGAATGTAGCAGTGAACACCTTCTCCACATCTAAATAAGGAGCAGAGAAGGTTCGCCGGGTTTCCCAAAAAAAGCCAATAGGTTGACAAAATCTCCTATTGCATCCACTGTCTGACGACTTTTAATAAAACCGACCTGATCCCGTGCCACAACCCATGGGAGAGCATCTGCCAATCTGGTTGCTAATGATTTTGCAATACACAAATAGATCAAATTTGAATAAGATATTGGCCAGAAGTTGGATGGTGAGTCCATAGATTTGCCTGGCGTTGGGAAGATTTATAACTAGAGATGAGCGAGCACTAAAACGCTCATTACTCGAGTCAAACTTTTTCCGCTGCTCGAGTGCTCATTTAGAATAATAGAACCTCATTGAAGTCAATGAGACTCAACCATTTTTCAAGGGGACCAAGGTTATGCACAGGGAAGCTTGGCCAAAAACGGAACCAAACAAATGATGGAAACAGCCACGGGAATGACAGGAAACAGCGGGGGCAGCATGCATGGATGCCTCTGAGGCTCTCTAAATCACACCATTATGCCAAAATTATGGAAGCCATGGCGATGACAGAGTAACCGGATTGCGCGAGATAGCATCTAAACACCCCCAATATTGACCCGACAATATAGTGGACCATGCGCAGCAGCGCAGGCTAGAGAGTGGCATGGCAACATACCCCAAATAGACTCAGGCTTCAAACCATCTAAAATTCCTTTTGGCGAGGATAACGTGTAGCACTGTATGTATCAGTATTTGGCATAGTTATGACGGCAGAGAGGAACCAAAAGGAGGTAGCAGAAGCGCTGAAATATTTCCTATGTGAACAAAAGGTTAACGTTTATTTAGTCGATAACACAGCAGGCGGTGACAGAGTGACCAGTCCATAACGTATCTGGTGAAACACCAAAAAAAATGAGCCTGACACAGCTCTTTTTCTAAGGGGACGACATGTGGAGGCAGCTATGGAGATGACTTTTGGAGGCAGCTATGGAGACGACATGTGGAGGCTTGCTATGGAGACAATTGTGGAGGCAGCATGGAGACTGCGTGTGGAGGCAGCTATGGAGACGACATGTGGAGGCTGCTTGGAGTTACATGTGTGGAGGCAGCTATGGAGACCGGTGTGGAGGCTGCTATGGAGATGGATCTCGGAGGCTGCTATAAAGACGACGGGTGGAGGCAACTATAAAAGACAAGTGTCGAGGCTGCTATGGAGACAATTAAATTTGGATATTGCCTGTATGTTGGCAGTTCAAAAAGTTTTCAAAACAACAGACCAGGTAGCTGCCCTCAAAGAAAAATTAATAGATAGAGTACCTGTATGTGGCAACTCCCAAAATTTTTTTAAATACAGAGGACCGGTAGGTGGCCCTCCAAAAATTAAATACATAGAGTACCTGTATTGGCACTGCCCCAAAACATTTGGAATACTGTGGACCGCCGAATGTGGCCCTCCATAAAAATTAAGACATACAGATCTATAGCGAGAGCCAGTTGGCCCTGGAAAAAATAGCCATTCCTCTGCTTTAGTGTACAAAGAGGAGGAAAAGGAAGAGAGGAGGAGGAGTGCATACATGAGAATTTTCAGGTTGAGCTGCTTTCAACTGGTGGAGAATGGAATCATGAGAAAATCCATGCTGATTCATCTTGATAACGTCAGCTGTCAGTCACAGGCGTGTACGCTTATCGGTTGTGATGTCACCAGATGCACTGAAAACCCCTCGGAGAACAACACGCTCGCGCAGTGGCAGGCAAGAACCTCCAAGCGTTCAGACGCCAGTTCGGGCCACCATGTCCAGCTTTAAAAACCCAGTGGTGTAGGGAGCTGTGCGATCATTTAGGAGGAGGGTGTCAGCTACATACTCCCTCACATCTTCAGTAAATCAATCCAAGCACTCCTTTAGGTTATTTTGGATGCCAGAAAGTGATGTTTATTTACAAAAGGTGATCAATTAGTGACGTTTCGCGCCTAACATAGGCCTTTGCAAACACGATCATAGAGGAGAGACGGGAAAGGCTGGCTTGTTTGTAGGCAGCTGGTATGACACTGTGTGTCTGTTTGGAAGTGGTGCGATTGTGGGAAACGTCTAATTGCATGCACCTTTTGTAATAAACATCACTTTTGGCATCCAAAATAACCTAAAGAGTGCTTGGATTGATTTAATTGTCGATTTCTAGGGGTGGGAACCCTAAACCAAATCAGCCCCACGACATGAAGTGCAACCACACATATGACAAAAATTTGATCTTTCAGTAAGATCAGCCCTACATTGGCCGAGACTGGGACAGATGACAGTGTCTTGCTGGGCTGGACATAAAACTGGCAAAGGCCTTGTAAACCGTACCCCTGCCAGTGCTGGACAAGGGCTGCCTGCTCGCCTAATCTCCCTCCCTACTGTCCCGCAAAGTACGCCCTCTGCCGGCTAGCGACTGTCAGAAGGGAACACTACTGTTACAGCTTGTGCACCAGGGCCTGCTGGTATCATGCATTCTCACCCCTCCTTTCCTCCACAGGTGAGAGTGGAAGATTTTGCTCTGTACCATGGTCCAGTAAGTGATACCCCATAATCGTGCTGAAAAAAATAGTTTGAACGCGAGAGTCACGGATAGGCAGCCTAGCATGAAATCTGCCCATTGTGCCAGAGTCCCAACGGCAACAATTCACTCCTCTCACTGGCCTGGCTGTCATTTCCTCCTCCTCCTCCCTCCAACTCCTCTCTTTCTTTGCCCATACACGCTAAATAGTTAATAAGGACTGAGCAATAGTCCCCTCTTCTGTCTCGCAGACATTCTACTTCCTCTTCCTCCTCATCCACACCTCCTGCAATACGCGCTGAGAAACAGAATGGAGAGGTGCTCGTGCTATCAACAAGGGAATCTTCTTCCCCCCGTCTCTTGTGACGACGCAAAGCTTCCGACTTCATGGCGACCAGAGAGTTTTCACAGGCCAAGCAGCGGGATGGTGAGGCTGTATGATGGTGGCATCGCCATCTGACCATCTGTGTTGACTCCTCAAAGTTATCATCACCTGACAGATATCAGACATCCACGTCCAACTCCTCATTGTAGACTGAGGAAGCGACTGACCTGACTACCAGTTCTGGTGGAAGTGGAACATCTGGCAGTCTACAATCGCTCTGCGCTGCTGGGTAAAATCTGGATAACATGGTTAATGTGGACTCCATCTCGGGGCACGTTGCAACAGTCGGTGAGCGGGCAGTTGGAGGCGTGCGCTGCGCTGCCCTGAGAGTGGCAGCATCTGGGTCCACTTCTGAAATGCGCACAGATGCGGCGCACCTTCCGTGAGCAAATCACAAGATTGGGTTCTGTCTTGAGGAACGCTGAACAATCAGATTCAACACATGTGCCAGTCTGTCGAGTTGCAGAGATCCGCCCACAACCATGCCTGGCTTCAGTTCAGCGGTGCCAGCCACAATCGGTCTGCGCGTCGATAGCCCTGTAATAACTCTTGGGGCGTGTGCCTTTATCGCCTAGGCTCGCAGTTTGAGCACCGTCTTGCTGTCGCTTAGCGATGGCACTGCTGCTGCGCCTAAGCTACTGACTGATGGCGTCATCTCACGGATGGTAATTCGGAGGAGGAGGTGGAGGAGGGGTGGAGGGGAGGAGGATGCATAGTAGGCCTGAGAGGACCGTGACCGAGAGGCCCCACAACCTCGCGTCTGGCAGTATATGAGGGGCCCCGGGTCAGACTCACCAAGTTAACCCAATGTGCCATCAGCGATATAGATTGGCCTGCCCGGCAGCACCGTCACCGTGTCCTGTGCCGTTGAGGAGGACCTGTCGAACTTATCAGAAAAACCCCTTATACGCCACATAATGTGTCTGACACGTGCTGCTGCAGGGCTGGGACGGCACATCGGGAAAAGTAATGGCGGCTGGGGACCGATACCAAGGGGGCGGCCATCGCCATGAGTTGTGAAAGGCCTCGGTCTCTACCAGCCTATAAGGCAGCATCTCCAGCTGAGTAATTTGGAGATGTGGACGTTGAGGGCTTGGGCGTGTTGGGTGGAAATCTTTTCCTCTGCGCTCAGCGTCTGGAGTATAGACAGTTGAACGCTGCTCCTGGAGACATTGGTGGAACGCTGTGGAGGATCGTGGAGGTGAAGGTGTGGTTTTCGGCAGGGTGTGTTGTGGCCGGGGTCCTAAGAAGGCAGCTTACTAGCAAGGCAGTAGATACACAGGGAAGGAGCAGTGGTGTGCCCGGCTGGGTGTGAAACGGCCTTGGTGCCATTGAGTGGGGTGATGACATCATATGCCTGCCGCATACTGGTGGTGTTTAAGCTGGTAGTGGTGAACCCCTGCTGATGCACCAGCTCTGGCCATGCCTCTCCGTCTGGCCCCACCCAAGCCCCACCCCCAGCCACCCCCTCTTCCCCTGTTCTCGCGAGGACTCTCCTCCGTCTCAGCAGTACTTGTGTTCATCACCGGCCTATCAACCCAGCTTGGGTCTGTCACCTCATCATCCTCCATCCCTCAGTCTGCTCCCCACCCCTTCGAATTCCTGCCCCTGACACCAATTCACCCCTGTCTGACACCGTGTCTCCTCTCGTCCGATTTATACACTTCTTCCACTACTGTCAACAGACTCTGAGAAACACGTTGGAAAACCTGGGCTCGGGAAGAAGCTCAGCAGCAACTGACAAATGGTTTGTGACTGGGAAGGGTCCAGAAAACATTCCCAGAGTCGCCGGCTTAAATGCCAAATTTTTCTGGGAGTGGGCAGACTGGGGGGAAGAGGTTGAGGTGGAGGAGTTACTCACTGGGTAACATGGGTGGACGACTGAACTGGTGGACAAATTACTTGAGGCATGTCCGCAATCCACGACATCACCTGTTCGCACTCTCTGTGGCTTCAACAATGCTCTAACCACAGTCCCAGTAACTTGAGACATGAAGCTAGGGAGTGTACTCTGCGGCGTTCCCCTGCTCCCTCATCAGCAGATGTGTGTCTCACCCGCAGACCACGGACCTCTGACCCTCCTGCCCGTGAATTAGAATGCCCACGCCCTCGTCCTCTACCACCTAGCCCTCGTGTTCAAACATTTCCAAAATTAAAGTCTATTTTATAGACAAACAGAAATAAACATTTTAAAAAAAACGCTAATGTAGCCCTAACAAGGGCTGTTGTCTTGGAGAATCACTCCTCCCTAACAGTAAGGTTCTTGTAGAATCATCCTGCCTAACAGTTATCTACTAGAACACCCTAACGCTTTCCCGACCAGCAGCAGTCTCTAAATCTCTACGGCATCCAGACAGAGAATGATGGCAGCAGCGCGGCAGGGGCTAGTCCTAGTCCCAGGGTCACCTGATCTGGCCATCCAACCCCTGCTATCAACATGTAAGGGTTACCACGTCATGCTGGGTGATGCAGAGTCCCTCCTGGCTTGTGATTGGCTCTGTCTGTCTGCCGCGACCAAAATCTCAAACGCCGCAGAGCATTTTTGATTTTCTCGAGCTGGCAAAATACTCACTCGTCCGAGCAACGGCAGTTTCGAGTACGCTAATGCTCGAACAAGCACAAGCTCGGACGAGTATGCTCCTCATCTCTAGTTAAAACCATATAAAGCGATGCAAGTCAGAATCCAAAAAGGGGTAGCCTTAAGCTACAAAATGGCTACGTCCTTAAGGGATTCAACAAATATTTTGCACATAAAGATCACAAATCCAATAACAAACATTTTATAGAAAAAATCTAAGAATAATAAATGCATTTAAATCTTATATGACTGATTGATACTCCATTCACAGCAGAGGTCCGTCATCTGCAGATGATCTAACAGTAACTAAAAGATAGCAGCTTTAGATGACTGGAGTATCAAGATGAGTAAGCATCATAAGTGAGAACATATTGGGGCACATTTACTTACCCGGTCAAGTTCGCGATCCCGTGGCCCATTGTCCACAAGTATCGGGTCTGCGGATTCACTAAGGTCGTGCGCCTGATATCCACGCAGTTGTGGCTTCTGCGCCGAGGTCTTGCCGGATTTTACCTTCTTCTCCTGTTGCATGTGAGTGCATATGATATTGCAAGACAATTTTGTTTTTTTAAACTCTGCAGATTTGTCCCGAACCATCGGGTTTTCCGACAGCCACGCCCCCTGATTCTGTTGCATGAAGCCGGCGCCGCGGCACACCAATCCATCTTGTGGCGCCCAAAACCCGGGCAATTGGCGAAGAATAGAATATTCATGAAAACCCTGGATGCGAACGGTGAACACCGTTTGCAACGCGTGTCTCCGGAGACGATCGCAGATGTTCGCGAGCATCTGCAATTTGTTCTGCAGTGTTCGTTTCACTGTTTTGCTTTCTCATTCTTATAATAATGATAAATTAAATATTTTAATTGTTTTTTTTACTGTTCTTCACTTTTTTTTTTATTTAAATGCTCGTTATCGAGCAGTTGCAAATACGCGTACAGTTTCCTCCCACACTCCAAAAACTTACTGGTTAACGTATATGTGGTGCTAACAATTTGTTCACATAACGTTCTTGTAACTGATGTTAAACTAGATGCAATGTTAACAAAAATGTGTATGACATAGTTTAACATTGTGTTTACATAGCATTTATGTAAATGCACTTTAAATCAGCAGAATATTAACGTAAAATGACCGCAGAATAAACATTGGATTCACATTGTTCTTATGTAAACACACTGTAAATATCTAGTTCATGTTGTGTTTAGATAAATATGGTTTAAAGAGTCACTAGTAGAGATGAGCGAGTATACTTGTCCGAGCTTGATGCTCGGTGGAGTATTAGCATACTTGGACCAGCTCGTTACTCGGACGAGTATTTGCCCTGCTCGATAACGAGCATTTAATTTAAAAAAAAAAGTGAAGAACAGTAAAAAAATACAATTAAAATATTTAATTTAATCATTTAATTGAAGAAAACAGTGAAAGAACACTGCAGAACAAATTGCAGATGCTCGCGAACATCTGCGATCTGCTCCGGAGACACGCGTGCAGAACGGTGTTCACTGTTCGCATTAGGGTTTTCATGAATATTTCTATTCTTCGCCGAATTGCCCGGGTTTTGGGCGCACAAGATCGGATTGTGGTGCAGCGGCGCCGGCTTTCATGCAACAGAAATCGGGGGGGCGTGGCTGTCGGAAAACCCGATGGATTCGGACAAATCCGCAGAGTTTAAAAAAACAAATTGGGGCAAATTTACTTACCCGGCCCATTCGCGATCCAGCGGCGCGTTCTCTGCTCTGGATTCGGGTCCGGCCGGGATTTATGAAGGTAGTTCCTCCGCCGTCCACCAGGTGGCGCTGCTGCGCTGAAAATCATCTCCACGCGCCGGAATGCACCACCTCGGACCAGGTGAAGGTAAGCGGTCACCAAGCGACACTTTTTCGGGTTTTAAATGCGGCGGTTTTTTTTGCCCTGCTCGATAACGAGCATTTAATTAAAAAAAAAAGTGAAGAACAGTAAAAAAATACAATTAAAATATTTAATTTAATCATTTAATTGAAGAAAACAGTGAAAGAACACTGCAGAACAAATTGCAGATGCTCGCGAACATCTGCGATCTGCTCCGGAGACACGCGTGCAGAACGGTGTTCACCGTTCGCATCAGGGTTTTCATGAATATTTCTATTCTTCGCCGAATTGCCCGGGTTTTGGGCGCACAAGATTGGATTGTGGTGCAGCGGCGCCGGCTTTCATGCAACAGAAATCAGGGGGCGTGGCTGTCGGAAAACCCGATGGATTCGGACAAATCTGCAGAGTTTAAAAAAACAAATTGTCTTGCAATATCAAGCACTCACATGCACCAGGAAGAAGAAGGTAAACTCCGGCAGACCTCGGCGCAGAAGCCACACCTGCTGGATATCAGGCGCACGACCTTAGTGAATCCCGGCAGACCCGAATCCTTGTCGGACAATGGGCCACGGGATCGCGACTTGACCGGGTAAGTAAATGTGCCCCAATATGTTCTCACTTATGATGCTTACATCATCTGTGATACTCCAGTCACATCTAAAGCTGCTATCTTTTATATACTGTTAGATCATCTGCAGATGACTGCATCTCTGGCTGTGAATGGAGTATCAATCAGTCATTATAAGATTTTAAATGCATTTATTATTCTTAGATTTTTCATTATAAAATGTTTGTTATTGATTTGTGATCTTTATGTGCAAAATATTTTTTTTGTTAATCCCTTAAGGACGTAGCCATTTTGTAGCTTAAGGCTCAGCCCCTTTTTTTGGATTCTGACTTGCGTCGCTTTATATGGTTATAACTAGAGATGAGCGAGCATACTCGTCCGAGCTTGATGCTTGTTCGAGCATTAGCGTACTCGAAACTGCTCGTTGCTCGGACGAGTATTTTGCCAGCTCGAGAAAATGGCATCTCGCGGCGTTTTGATTTTTGGCGGCCAGAAACAGAGCCAATCACAAGCCAGGAGACTCTGCACTCCACCCAGCATGACGTGGTACCCTTACATGTTGATAGCAGTGGTTGGCTGGCCAGATCAGGTGACCCTGGGATAGACTAGCCCCTGCCCGCGCTGCTCGCATCATTCTCTGTCTGGATGCCGTTAGAGATAGAGCTGCTGCTGGTCAGGGAAAGCGTTAGGGTGTTCTAGTAGATAACTGTTAGGCAGGAGTGATTCTACAAGAACCTTACTGTTAGGGAGGAGTGATTCTCCAAGAACCCAACAGCCCTTGTTAGGGCTACATTAGCGTTTTTTAAAACGTTATTTCTGTTTTGTCTATAAAATAGACTTTAATTTTGAAAATGTTGAACCCGAGGGCTAGGGGTAGAGGACGAGGGCGTGGGCATCTAATTACTGCAGGGGTCAGAGGCCGTGGTCCTGGGCGGGGTGAGACACCATCTGCTGATGAGGGAGCAGGGGAACGCCGCAGAGCTACACTCCCTAGCTTCATGTCTCAAGTTACTGGGACTTGTGGTAGAGCACTGTTGAAGCCAGAAGAGTGCGAACAGGTGATGTCGTGGATTGCGGACAATGCCTCAAGTAATTTGTCCACCAGTCAGTCGTCCACCCATGTTACCCAAGTGAGTACTCCTCCACCTCAACCTCCTTCCCCCCAGTCTGCCCACTCCCAGAAAAATTTGGCATTTAAGCCGGCAGACTCTGAGGAACTGTTTTCTGGACCCTTCCCAGAGTCACAAACCATTTGTCAGGTTGCTGCTGAGCTCTTTCCCGAGGCCCAGGTTTTCCAACGGTCGCAGTCTGTTGACGTAGTGGAAGAAGTGTATAAATCGGACGATGAGGAGACACGGTTGTCAGACAGTGGTGAAGTTGTTGTCAGGGCAGGAATTCCGAAGGGGGAGCAGACTGAGGGATCGGAGGATGATGAGGTGACAGACCCAAGCTGGGTTGATAGGCCGGGTGAACACAGTACTGCTGAGACGGAGGAGAGTCCTCGACGAGAACAGGTTGGAAGAGGCGGTGGTGGGGCCAGACGGAGAGGCATGGCCAGAGCTGGTGCATCAGCAGGGGTTCCACCACTACCAGCTTAAACACCACCAGTATGCGCAGGCATATGAATGCTAATCACCCCATTCAATGGCACCAAGGCCGTTCACCTCCAGCCGGGCACACCACTGCTCCTTCCCCTGTGTCATCTACTGCCTCTGCTAGTCAGCTGCCTTCTTAGGACCCCGGCACAAACACCTCCTGCGCGAAAACCACACCTTCACCTCCACGATCCTCCACAGCGTCCACCAATGTCTCCATGCGCAGCGTTCAACTGTCTATACTCCAGACGCTGGAGCGCAAGAGGAAAAAGATTTCCACCCACACGCCCAAGCCCTCAACGTCCACATCTCCAAATTACTCAGCCTGGAGATGCTGCCTTATAGGCTGGTAGAGACCGAGGCCTTTCGCAACCTCATGGCGATGGCCGCCCCTTGGTATTCGGTCCCCAGCCGCCATTACTTTTCCCGATGTGCCGTCCCAGCCCTGCAGCAGCACGTGTCAGACAACATTATCCGTGGCCTGACCAACGCCGTTTCTGACAAGGTCCTCCTCACCACGGACACGTGGACGAGTGCTGCCGGGCAGGGCCACTATATATCGCTGATGGCACATTGGGTTAACTTGGTGGAGTCTGACCCTGGGGCCCCTCATATACTGCCAACGCCGAGGATTGTGGGGCCTACCTCGGTCACGGTCTCTCAGGCCTACTATGCCTCCTCCTCCTCCCACCCCTCCTCCACCTCCTCCTCCGAATTACCATCCGTGAGCATGACGCCATCAGTCAGTAGCTCTAGGCGCAGCAGCAGTGCCATCGCTAAGCGACAGCAAGCGGTGCTCAAACTGCTGAGCCTAGGCGATAAAAGGCACACCGCCCAAGAGTTATTACAGGGCATCACGACGAAGACCAAGATGGGGCTGGCACCGCTGAACCTGAAGCCAGGCATGGTTGTGTGGCGGATCTGCAACTCGACAGACTGGCACATGTGTTGAATCTGATAGTTCAGCGTCTCCTCAAGACATAACCCAATCTGTCTGATTTGCTCACGAAGGTGCGCCGCATCTGTGCGCATTTCAGAAAGTGGACCACAGATGCTGCCACTCTCAGGGCAGCGCAGCGCCGCCTCCAACTGCCCGCTCACCGACTGTTGTGCAACGTGCCCCCGAGATGGAATTCCACATTAACCATGTTATCCAGATTTTACCAGCAGCGCAGAGCGATTGTAGACTGCCAGATGTCAACTTCCACCAGAACTGGTAGTCAGGTCAGTCAGCTTCCTCAAGTCTACAATGAGGAGTGGACGTGGATGTCTGATATCTGTCAGGTGCTGAGTAACTTTGAGGAGTCAACACAGATGGTCAGTGGCGATGCCACCATCATCAGCCTCACCATCCCGCTGCTTGGCCTGTTGAAAAACTCTCTGGTCAGCATGAAGTCGGAAGCTTTGCGCTCGTCACAAGAGACGGGGGAAGAAGATTCCCTTGTTGATAGCCAGAGCACCCTCCATTCTGTTTCTCAGCGCGTATTGCAGGAGGTGGATGAGGAGGAAGAGGAGTAGAATGTCTGCGAGACAGAAGAGGGGACTATTGCTCAGTCCTTATTAACTATTTAGCGTGTATGGGCAGAAGAAAAGGAGTTGGAGGAGGAGGAGGAAATGGACAGCCAGGCCAGTGAGAGGAGTGAATTGTTGCCCGTTGGGACTCTGGCACATATGGCAGATTTCATGCTAGGCTGCCTATCCCGTGACTCTCGCGTTCAAACTATTTTTTTTCAGCACCGATTACTGGGTATTCACTCTACTGGACCCATGGTACAAGCAAAATCTTTCCACTCTCATCCCTGTGGAGGAAAGGAGGGTGAGAATGCATGAATACCAGCAGGCCCTGGTGCACAAGCTGAAACAGTATTTCCCTTCTGACAGCGCTAGCGGCAGAGGGCGTACTTCTGCGGGACAAGTAGGGAGGGAGATTAGGCGAGCAGGCAGCTTGTCCAGCACTGGCAGGGGTACGGTTTACAAGGCCTTTGCCAGTTTTATGTCAGCCCAGCAAGACACTGTCATCTGTCCCCAGTCTCGGCAATGTAGGGCTGATCTTTACTGAAAGATCAAATTTTTTCATATGTGTGGTTGCACTTCGATAGTGGGTGCTGATTTGGTTTAGGGTTCCCACCCCAATAGAATCGACAATTAAATCAATCCAAGCACTCCTTTAGGTTATTTTGGATGCCAGAAAGTGATGTTTATTTACAAAAAGGTGATCAATTAGTGACGTTTCCACACTTCCGCACACTTCCAAACAGACACACAGTGTCAATACCAGCTGCCTACAAACAAGCCAGCCTTTCCCTGTATCTCCTCTATGATCGTGTTTGACAAAGGCCTATGTTAGGCCGAAACGTCACTAATTGATCACCTTTTTGTAAATAAACATCACTTTCTGGCATCCAAAATAACCTAAAGGAGTGCTTGGATTGATTTACTGAAAGATGGTGAGGGAGTATGTAGCTGACCATACCATCATCCTAAATGATCGCACAGCTCCCTACAACCACTGGGTTTTAAAGCTGGACATGTGGCCCGAACTGGCGCTGAACGCCTTGGAGGTTCTTGCCTGCCCTGCCGCTAGCGTGTTGTTCCGAGCGGGTTTTCAGTGCATCTGGTGGCATCATCACCGATAAGCGTACACGCCTGTCGACTGACAGGCTGACGCTTATCAAGATGAATCAAGCATGGATTTCTCATGATTTCCATTCTCCACCAGTTGAAAGCAGCTCAACCTGAATAATTCTCATGTATGCACTCCTCCTCCTCATTCTCTTCCTTTTCCTCCTCTTTGTACACTAAAGCAGAGGAAACTGGCTATTTTTTGCCAGGGCCAACTGGCTCTAGCTATAGATCTGTATGTATTACATTTTTATGGAGGGCCACATTCGCGGTCCACAGTATTCCAAATGTTTTGGGAGTGCCACATACAGGTACTCTATGTATTTAATTTTTCTGGAGGGCCACCTACCCGGTCCTCTGTTTTAAAAAAATTTTGGGATTGCCACATACAGGTACTCTATCTATTTAATTTTTCTGGAGGGCCAGCTACCTGGTCCTCTGTTTTGAAAACTTTTTTGAACTGCCACATACAGGCACTATCCAAATTTAATTGTCTCCATAGCAGCCTCGACACTTCGTCTTTATAGTTGCCTCCACACGTCGTCTTTATAGCAGCCTCCAGATGCCATCTCCATAGCAGCCTCCACACGCCGTCTCCATAGCTGCCTCCACACATTGTCTCCATAGCAGCCTCCACATGTCGTCTCCATAGCTGCCTCCACACGCCGTCTCCATAGCTGCCTCCACACATTGTCTCCATAGCAGCCTCCACATGTCGTCCCCTTAGAAAAAGGCTGTGTAGGCTCATTTTTGGGTGTTTCACCAGATACGTTATGGAGACTTGGTCACCTCTGTCACCGCCATGCTGTGTTATCGACAAATATACCGTTAACCTTTTGGTCACCATAGAAATCATTTCAGCGCTTCTGCTCACCTCCTTTGGTTCTCTCTGCCCCTAACTATGCCAAATACTGATACATACAGTGCTACACGTTATCCTCGCCAAAAGGAATTTTTTAGATTGGTTGAAGCCTGAGTCTATTGGGTAGTTCCATGGCCACTCTCTAGCCTGCCGCTGCTGCCGCATGCCGTCCACTATATTGTCAGGGTCAATTATTGGGTGTTTTAGATGCTATCTCGCGTCACTCGGTCACTCTGTCATCGCCATGCTGTTTCCCATAATTTTGGCATAATGGTGTGATTAGGCAGCCTCAGAGGCATCCATGCATGCTGCCCCCGCTGTTTCCTGTCCATTCCCGTGGTGTTTCCATCATTTTCTTAGGTTTCCAGGTTTTTGGCCAAGCTTCCCTGTGCATAACCTTGGTCCCCTTGAAAAATGGTTGAGTCTCCCATTGACTTCAATGAGGTTCATTATTCTAAATGAGCACTCGAGCAGCGGAAAAAGTTTGACTCGAGTAATGAGCGTTTTAGTGCTCGCTCATCTCTAGTTATAATTCTTCCCAAGCCAGGCAAATCTATGGACTCACCATCCAACTTCTGGCCCATATCTTTATTCAATTCTGATCTATTTTGTATGCAAAATCATTAGCAACCAGATTGGCAGATGCTCTCCATCGGGTTGTGGCACGGGATCAGGTCGGTTTTATTAAAAGTCGTCAGACAGTGGATGCAATAAGGAGATTTGTCAACCTATTGGCTTTTTTTGGGAAACCCGGCGACACCTTCTCTGCTCCTTATTTTAGATGTGGAGAAGGTGTTCAACTGCGTACATTCAGGGCATCTACGACTGGTTTTGAACACCTTTAGAATGTCCGGGCCTATCTTAAATGAAATTAGGGCTCTTTATACCTATCCATAGGTGCGGGTACACAGCTCAGAATATTGTCCCATCAGTTCCGTATCACGATAATATTTGTTTTAGTGATGGAGTCTTTCACACAGGCTGTATGCATAGCCCCAAACATTGAAGGAGTGTGCATCATGGAGGGGGAAGACCGCATTTGCTTATTCGCCAACGATGCAGTGCTATGCCTAACAAATCCAGAAGCCTCCCTACGGGGCACATATGTATGTATCCACAGGTTGACACTTAGTTACTACAAACTCAATGCCTTTAAGTCAGTTATTCTAAATGTGAACATACCTACAGACCTCCAACAGAAACTGAGTAAAGAATACCGGTTTCCATAGGAGGAGGATTCGGTGAACTATTTAGGCATAACTCTCACTGTCCCCACTAGTAAACGTGCTCAGGTAAATCTCAATACTCTCACCCATACTGTTACACAGGACCTGCAATCCTTCTCCAATCTCACTAAAGGTTAAGTTTTATTAATGGAAGCACCATGCTTCAGATATAATGGACTACCTTAGTATTATTTGCTCCATTTGTATCTAGTCCTCAGGACACTGTTCACACATAATCAGGTATACCATATTGGAAGACCTGCAGGAAAATGTCCAATTGATCTTCTGTACCTGCTGTGGTACAGGTACATGGTCACCCATGTGAATGTGCCAAAAATGTTGCACTTGTTTTACAGGCAGGGTGAGAGGCCATTTTCTGATGGGGGGCTGAGGGTTCGGGAATACAAGCTGTTTCAGGTTTGGTGGTTGCAAGAAGGAAAGGAGAGGAGGGACTGGGAATATTTCTCTTCAAGTCATGTATCTTTATGCAGAATTGGTTGAACTTCTCTGACTACTAGAGGCACTCTGGCTTCCTGTTGGGTCTCTCTATGTGAGTAATCCATCTCTGCTGATAACTGCTGCTTTTCTTGTCTGGTTTTTAACCACTTTTGGCAGTTCTGAGCTCCCGGAGGTGTTTTTCCAGGTCTGTTTTGTCTGAAAAATATGATTGTAACATATAGCCTGGCTGTATATGATGGATTGTCTTGTATATTTGTTTATTGGTTTGTGGTATATTGACATGGCTACGCTGCTGTCTTTGATCTGTATTGTGGTATCCAGAAAGTGTATCTCCTTGTCTGAATAGATTAGTTTCAGATTGATGGTGGGGTGTAAGTTATTGTAGCCCTCATGGAATTGAATTAGGGCCTCTTCACCTGCCGTCCAGATGATCAGAATGTCATCAATATAACGGAGGTAGATCATGGGTTTTGTGGTGCATTTGGATATGTAAGCACCTTCCAGTTCAGCCATAAGATATTGGCATACTGTGGTGCACATCTTGAACCCATTTATGTTCTCATACACTGTAGGTACAGATCCTCTCCAAATGAATGGATTCCACATCCATGGTGGCCAGATCTGTACCTCTACAACAACTTTCACCCCACCATCAATATTAAATTAAGTAATTCGGATAAGGAAATACAACTGCTGTACACCACCATAAACATTAAAAACTGTTGCTTAACCACAAACCGACAGACAGAACAGCAGACATGACAGCTTCCACCCCAAACACACAAGACAATCCATCATACAGGATCAGGCTATACAACCGTATCTGCTCAGACAAGACAGACCTGGAAAAAACCTCCTGGAGCTCAGGTCTGAATTTCTCCATCTGGGCGTCTGATCATAAGTAACTGACCAAATAAGCAAAGCAGTTGCCATCAACAGAGACAGGTTACTCACATATAAGGAGACCCCACATGAGTCCCTAATAGCCACATACAGCCCACAACTGGAGATCCAAAATCTTATTGTCAGGGAACACCAACTGACCATTCATAAAGATAAAAGACTTAAAGAAATATTCCCAGTCCTTCCTCTCCTTTCATTCCGACAACCACCAAACCTGAAACAACTTATTGTCCAGAGCCCATCAGAAAATGGCACCTGACCTGCCTGCAAAACAGGGGCAAAACATGTCAGCACACCCACACGGCTGACCATGTACCTGTACCACAATAACAGCAGCTACAAAAGATCAAGGGGACATTTTCCTGCAGGTCTTTCAACATGTCGTACCTGATTATGTGTGAACATTGTCCAAACACAGGCCTTTATGTGAAATAAACATGCCAGAGACTCCATCAGCGCATGAGCTCGCACCGTTCTGACCATAAAATAAAAGGAAAGTGGCCGCAATTTCTCCAGAGAGGATCATACTATGGAAGATTTGCAGATTACAATTTCTAAAAACAGAAGGAAAGAAAAGATTTTTAGTATAAATTAATACAGAGACTTAACACATTACAAAGTGGCCTTAATATCCATGGCAGTTTCATGACCCCTGACCTCTGACCTGGAGGCTACAAGCAGAATAAGAGCCAGGGCTCTCTTTTTTCTCCTCACAGGTTTTTAGTCGGTTTATTAGCATTCTGTTTATTTCATTCTGTTGTTTTAAAGTATTTTTTAAGGATCCTTTGATGATCACTTGTGTGTATAAAATGCAATGAGTCTCACGCATAACATGTGGTCAGACAAAGAAAACTGGTATTCTTGAAAGCTCAACCATCAAATATACTCAGTTATCCTCATAAAGATATCACCTGATTTCTTCACTCTTAAAAGACATTACATATTTTTACAACTGAGCTTTTCTACATTTACAGCAGCCACTCAGCAGCCCGAGGAGCCCCCAATGAGTTGTGTGGAGATGCCTGTAGATAACATCAGCTGTAAGCTCTGTGGGAAGGTAAGACTGGGATAATAACTTATTTGTAACATCCACGCCTTAGGTGGTTTAATTCTTTTTCTCTATTTTGTGTGAATTCTGGCAAGGGTTACTAGATTGATGGATGGGCGATCCAGTCAGCTGCCCTGGGAGACGTCCTGGAACTCCTTAATATACTTGTTCTGTTCTATTACACCTTGCTGGTTCTACTAGTCTCCCTATACCTTCCCCTATTGCTGATAGTTATTACTTTGCTATTCTGTGTATCCAACCTCTGCTATTTTTACTCAACCTCAATTTGCTTAAGTGCTTCACCGCCACATTGGTTATGACTAGAGAAGAGCGAACATACTCGTCCGAGCTTGATGCTCGCTCAAGCATTAGCGTACTCGAAACTGCTCGGTGCTCGGATGAGTATTTCGCCCGCTCGAGAAAATGGCATCTACCACCGTTTTGATTTTTGGCAGCCAGAAACAGAGCCAATCACAAGCCAGGATACTCTGCACTCCACCCAGCATGACGTGGTACCCTTACACGTCGATAGCAGTGGTTGGCTGGCCTGATCAGGTGACCCTGGAATAGACTAGCCCCTGCCCGCGCTGCTCGCATCATTCTCTGTCTGGATGCCGCTAGGGAGAGAGCTGCTGCTGGTCAGGGATAGTGTTAGGGTGTTCTATTAGAATAGTGTTAGGCAGGAGTGATTCTACAAGAACCCAAAAGCCAATGTTAGGGCTACAATAGCGTTATATATATTTTTTTTTTTATTTGCTTGTGGCTGGGCACTAGTAGTTCAGCTAGTACCATATTGTGAGGAATTTGCTGGGAGACTTGCGAACGTTCTATTTAGCTCTTAGTGACACACATATCCATCTCAAACACGGAAGTGGGACAATTTATTAGGGGTTTGATTGAATTAGGCACAAAACTGAAAGTTAAAGTGACAGTCACCGCACAAAATCCTTTTGTGTGCTGTCAGTGTAGGTTACAAACTAGCCAAAGCAATCATCTTCTGTGGTTGCTGCTTGATTTCTTTTGCACGTTTTGTTCTATTAAAAAAACACAAAAAAAATATTAAAAACAAAAAAAAACAACAAATTTTTTTTTACAGTTTATATTTCTGTTTTGTCTATATAATAGACTTCGATTTTGAAAATGTTGAACCCGAGGGCTAGGAGTAAAGTACGAGGGTGTGGGCGTGGGCATCCAATTACTGCAGGGGTCAGAGGCCGTGGTCATAGGCGGAGGGAGACACCACCTGCTGATGAGGGAGCAGGGGAACGCCGCAGAGCTACACTCCCTAGCTTCATGTCTCAAGTTACTGGGACTCGTGGTAGAGCACTGTTGAGGCCACAACAGTGTGAACAGGTGATGTAGTTGATGGCGGACAATGCTTCTATCCATTTGTCCACCAGTCAGTCTTCAACGCAGTCCACCCATGTTACCCAAGTGAGCACTCCTCCAGCTCCTCAACCTCAACCTCCTTCCCCCAGTCTGCCCCCTTTTTAGGAAAATTTGGCATTTGAGCCCGCATACTCTGAGGAACTGTTTTCTGGACCCTTCCCAGAGTCACAAACCACTTGTCAGGTTGCTGCTGAGCTCTTTCCCGATGCCCAGGTTTTTCACCGGTCGCAGTCTGTGGGTCATGATGACCTTCTTGACGTAGTAAAAGAAGTGTGTAAAGAGGTGTCGGACGATGAGGAGACACGTTGTCAGACAGTGGTGAAGTTGTTGTCAGGGCAGAAAGTCCAAGGGGGAGCAGACTGAGGGATCGGAGGATGATGAGGTGACAGACCCAAGCTGGGTTGATAGGCCGGGTGAACACAGTGCTTGTGAGACGGAGGCAAGTCCTATACGAGAACAGGTTGGAAGAGGCAGTGGTGGGGCCAGATGGAGAGGCAGGGCCAGAGCTGGTGCATCAGTGCCAAATGTTTCACGTTGTGAAGCTCCTGTGGCGAGGGCTAGATTTTCAGAAGTCTGGAGGTTCTTTAAAGAAACAGCGGATGACCGACGGACTATGGTGTGCAACCTTTGCCATACCAGGATCAGTAGGGGTTCCACCACTACTAGCTCAACCACCACCAGTATGCGCAGGCATATGAATGCTAAACACCCCACTCAATGGAACGAAGGCCGTTCACCTCCGGCCGGGCCCACCACTGCTCCTTCCCCTTTGTCGTTTGCTGCCTCTGCTAGTTAGCCCCCCGCCAAGGACCCCGGCACAAACACCTCCTGCGCGAAAACCACACCTTTGCCTCCACTATCCTCCACAGCGTCCACCAATGTCTCCATGCGCAGCGTTCAGCTGTCTATACCCCAGACGCTGGAGCGCAAGAGGAAATACAGTGCCATACGCCCAGGACCTCAACTTCCACATCTCAAAATAACTCAGCCTGGAGATGCTGCCCAATAGGCTGGTAGAGACCGAGGCCTTTTGCAACCTCATGGTGGCGGCCTCCCCTAGGTATTTGGTCCCCAGCCGCCACTACTTTTCCCGATGTGCCGTCCCAGCCCTGCACCAGCACGTGTCAGACAACATCATCCGTGCCCTAACCAACGCCGTTTCTGACAAGGTCCACCTAACCATGGTCACGAGGATGAGTGCTGCCGGGCAGGGCCACTGTATGTCCCTGACGGCACATTGGGTTAACTTGGTGGAGGCTGGGACTCAGTCTTACCCTGGGGCCGCTCATATTCTGCCGACGCCAAAGATTGCGGGGCCTACCTCGGTTACGGTCTCTCGGGCCTACTATGCCTCCTCCTCCTCCTCCCTTCCCTCCTCCACCTCCTCCTCCGAATTACCATCCGTGGGCATGGTGCCATCAGTCGCTAGCTCTAGGCACAGCAGCAGTGCCGTCGCTAAGCGACAGCAGGCGGTGCTCAAACTGCTGAGCCTAGGCGATAAAAGGCACACCGCCCAAGAGCTATTACAGGGCATCACGGCGCAGACTGATCTGTGGCTGGCACCGCTGAACCTGAAGCCAGGCATGGTTGTGTGTGACAACGGCCGTAACCTGGTGGCGGCTCTGCAACTCGGCAGACTGACACATGTGCCATGCCTGGCCCATGTGTTAAATCTCATAGTTCAGCGGTTCCTCAAGACTTACCCCAATCTGTCTGATTTGCTCACGAAGGTGCACCTCATCTGTGCGCATTTCAGGAATTCCAGCACAGATGCTGCCACTCTCCGGGCAGCGCAGCGCCGCCTCCAACTGCCCGCTCACCAACATTCAACATTAACCATGTTATCCAGAGTTTACCAGCAGCGCAGAGCGATTGTAGACTGCCAGATGTCAACTTCCACCACAACTGGTAGTCAGGTCAATCAGCCTCAAGTCTACAATGAGGAGTGGACGGTCAGTGGCGATGCCGACATCATCAGCCTCACCATCCCGCTGCTTGGTCTGTTGAAAAACTCTCTGGTCAGCATGAAGTCGGAAGCTTTGCGCTCGTTACAAGAGACGGGGGAAGAAGATTCCCTTCTTGATAGCCAGAGCACCCACAGGTCTGTTTCTCAGCGCGTATCGGAGGAGGTGGATGAGGAGGAAGAGGAGGAGAATGTCAGCAGACAGAAGAGGGGACCATTGCTCAGTCCTTAACTGTTCAGCGTGTATGGGCATAAGAAGAGGAGTTGGAGGAGTTGGAGGATGAGGAGGAAATGGAGAGTCAGGCCAGTGAGGGGAGTGAATTCTTGCGCGTTGGGATTCTGGCGCATATGGCAGATTTCATACTAGGCTGCCTATCCCATGACCCTCGCATTCAAAGAATTTATTCCAGCACCGATTACTGGGTATTCACTCTCCTGGACCCACAGTACAAGCAAAATCTTTCCACTCTCATCCCTGGAGAGGAAAGGAGTGTGAGAATGCATGAATACCAGCAGGCCCTGGTGCACAAGCTGAAACAGTATTTCCCTTCTGACAGCGCTAGCGGCAGAGGGCGTACTTCTACGTGACAAGTAGCGAGGGAGAGTAGGCGAGCAGGCTTCTTGTCCAGCACTGGCAGGGGTACACTTTACAAGGCCTTTGCCAGTTTTATGTCACCCCAGCAAGACACTGTCACCTGTCCCCAGTCTCGGCAGAGTAGGGCTGATCTTTACAGAAAGATGGTGAGGGAGTACGTAGCTGACAATACCATTGTCCTAAATAATCACACAGCTCCCTACAACTACTGGGTTTCAAAGCTGGACATGTGGCCCGAACTTGCCTGCCTTGCCGCTGTCGTGTTGTCAGATCGGGTTTTCAGTGCAGCTGGAGGCATCATCACCGATAACCTGTCGACTGACGGTGCTGACACGCTGACGCTTATCAAGATGAATCAAGCCTGGATTTCTCATGATTTCCATTCTCCACCAGATGAAAGCAGCTCAACCTGAATAATTCTTCTGTATGCACTACTCCTCATCATTCTCCTCCTTCTCCTCCTTCTCCTCCTCTTTGTACACTAAAGAAGAGGAAATTGGCTATTTTTTTGCCAGGGCCAACCGGCTCTAGCTATAGTACTATATCTATTTAATTTTTCTGGAGGGCCACCTACCCGCTCCTCTGTTTTAAACAATTTTTTGGACTGCCACATACAGGCAATCTATGTATTTAATTTTTCTGGATGGTCACCTACCCGCTCCTCTGTTTTGAAAACTTTTTTGGACTGCCACATACAGGCACTCTATCTATTTAATTTTTCTGGAGGGCCACCTATCCTCTCCTCTGTTTTGAAAACTTTTTTGGACTGCCACATACAGGCACTATCCAAATTTAATTGTCTCCATAGCAGCCTCCACACTTCGTCTTTATAGTAGCCTCCAAACGTCGTTTCCATAGCTGCCTCCAAAAGTTGTCCACATAGCTACCTCCATACATCGTCCACTTAGCAAATGAGCTGTGTCCGGAAAAATTTTGGGATGTTTTAACGGCTTCCACATCAAACTTGTTAACTTTGTCGCCACCCTGCTGTGTTATCCACAAAATATACCGCCAAACTTTTATCATTTACCGATATTATTTCAGCGCTACTTGCGTATCTATTTACGTTCCCCATCCCCACCATAACCAGACCAATTACTTACAAGAACAGTACTAGATCTTACCCAAAAGGTTTATAGAAATGCCATAGGACTGCCAGCTCCATCCCAAGATCCAACTAACATCGTTTGAACTGCAGCACCTTCAATCTACTACTACCTTACTGCCATCAGAATTTTCGGGTGTTTCACCAGATACACAATGGAATCTGTCGCCGCCATGCTGGAGACCTGAAGTGTCAATCATAGCAGCGCAATATGGATGCCCCATACTGTCACTCTTAATCATGGAACCATTTCCAAAAAAAATAAAAATTAGAACTGATATGCTATTCCATTATTCCTAGCTGAAATATTCAAACGACCCGCCTGCTTTGAAAAGTATAATTTTTTCAAAGTAAACACTTCTGGCCCCCAGGCCCATTTTGGGTGGGGAGGAGCCGAGAGGCAGGGGCTCGGACAGGCGAAAGCTTGCCTGGCAGCGGACCGCCAGCTCCATCCCAAAATCCAATTAACACCGTTTGAACTGCAGCAACCTTCAACCTAAAACCTCCCCTGCCTTCCCCTTTAGTGTCAGGGTCAATTATTGGGTGTTTTAGATGCTATCTCGCCTCACTCGGCCACTCTGTCGCTATGCTGTTGCCCATAATTTTGGCATAATGGTGCGATTAGGCAGCCTCAGAGGCATCCATGCATGCTGCCCCTGCTGTTTCCTGTCCATTTCGCCTCCACGATCCTCCACAGCGTCCACCAATGTCTCCCTGCGCAGTGTTCAACTGCATATGCCCC
>WNYA01000469.1:81283-124435 GCA_019512145.1 Engystomops pustulosus | reverse complement strand
AGTGTTCAACTGCATATGCCCCAGACGCTGGAGCGCAAGAGGAAATACAGCACATCGTCCCCTTAGCAACAAGATGTGTCAGGCTACATTTTTGGGTGTTTTACCGGGTGTTTTAGCAGCCTCCACACGCTGTCTCCATAGCAGCCTCCTCACACCGTCTCCATAGCTGCCTCCACACACCATCTCCATAGCTGCCTCCACACGCCATCTGCATAGCTGCCTCCACACATTGTCTCCATAGCTGCCTCCACACGTTGTCTCCATAGCATTCTTTGAAGCATGAGTCCATTTGGGGTATGTCGCCATGCCACTCTCTAGCCTGCCGCTGCTGCCTTTGCCTCCGCATGCCGTCCCCTATAGTGTCAGGGATAATTATTGGATGTTTTAGATGCTATCTCTCGTCACTCGGTCACTCTGTCATTGCCATGCTGTTGCCCATAATTTTGGCATAATGGTGCGATTAAGCAGCCTCAGAGGCATCCATGCATGCTGCCCCTGCTGTTTCCTGTCCATTTCCGTGGTGTTTCCATCATTTTCTGAGGTTTCCAGGTGTTTGGCCAAGCTTCCCTGTGCAGACCCTTGGTCCCCTTGAAAAATGTTTGAGTCTCCCATTGACTTCAATGGGGCTCGTTATTCGAGATGAGCACTCGAGCATCGGGAATAGTTAGACTCGAGTAACGAGCATTCAAGCATTTTAGTGCTCGCTCATCTCTAGTTATTACCCGGCTCTGCTTGTTTTTCCGTCTCTGTTGTTTGCCCCTCTATGTCCTAAGGGGAGATTTATCACTGCTGCTTTGACAGTTTTCTGACCTAGAAGGAGTGAAATAATTGCAGATTCTTTCAAAGTGCTAGTATTTTTAATTATAATCAAGACTACTGCCCCTTGTGGGTGTGAAGGGGGCATAGAGTGGTGTGGCTGCTGACAGCAATGCGCCTGCTTACTTTTAAAAAGCCTGCAAACTTTTGTTCATAGGTTTTTACGCCAAATGCCACTTGTAGCTTTGACCTGTGACTGATACATCAAGAAACCAAAGGCTCTTGATTAATCCAGTGGGACACAGGGGGTGTGGCCACTATCTTACACCCTAATCTCCCCCATAGTGTGTATAGTAGTCTGTCTCTGACAGCTGTCCGTGTGATTATTGCTGGACAGGTTTCTGACAATCTAATATTTAAAGCTGGACGTCTGTGTGTGTGTATGTGTCCGCTAAAGGAATCTGTACCATTGCGTTTGCAATGACAAAATTTTGCACAGTTGTTGCCTGTGACTCAGGGAACATCTTAGACCAGGTTTAAGCTGAAATTTTTACCCCACGCTTTCCAAAACCCACTTATTAACAACCATATACAGAAGCCATTGTCTGCTGCTGCTGTGGCACTTAGAAGCTGAGCCATGATTGGATGCAGTTCTGCCACAGGTCATTTGTATGAGCTCTGAGCTTTGATTGGCTACTACAGGCAATGAGTATAAGACAACTTATGTGTGAGGTAAATGGATAGGGATACAGAGATAGGGGGAGATTTATCAAAAATCAGAGATCAGCTGTCATTTTGTAAACAGCTGTGCAAAAATGAAACTTGAGCTCTGAGACAGTCAGTCCACAGACAGACACTGAAAGAGAATGCCGGCGACAAACAGTCACCGAAGGAGACAGCCGGCTACAGACAGACACTGAAAGAGATTGCCGGCAACAGACTGTCACTGAAAGAGACTGCCGATGACAGACAGACACTGAAAGAGATTGCCGGCCAAACAGACGGTCAGAGACAGCCCATAGATACATATAAAATATTTTTGTAAACCCATTCTATTTTGTTGTAGCTAAGAGCTACAGTTAGAATTATATAAAGTAAAATATTAATAGTTTATGTAAGATACATATCTGAATCTTTCCCTCAATATTAGTGAATTGATAAAGCTCTCGAATGTTTCAAATAGATTGTGATTATCAGATTAGTTATCAGACACTTAAAAATACCTTAAATTAATTTGTTCTGGATCCTTCAGGTGCCAGATAAAAACAGAAATGTAAGAATAACCAGTTCTCTGTGATGTGGGTTGTGTTATTGTAAGCTCAGCTCCAATTTATTTCAAGGAAACCTACCATCTGATCCGGCAAACTCTGTGCAGCGCTAATAAATAAAGCAATTATTATTAATTATTACTATTATTATTACCATCAAAATCCATCATAATAAATCTGGGACACTTACTGATAGATCCAGGAAATATGAATTATTCTCATCACCCTGTAGGGCTCCTGGGGTTGTTACCCTCCATGCTGTAGCTTCACAGGCTGTTACACTCCTCCCTGTCTCCCTCTCCTCTGTAGAGATAAAAATTATGATGATGTTGAATCGCTAGTCCACCTTATATGACTCAACCAGGTAATAATGAAGAACAGACAACTTCAGTTCTTTCGCGAAGTTGAAGCTTTATTTAATTGGATTTCAGCAAGACAATGGTGGTGTGTGCAAGAAATATGTAAGCTGATGTACTGGTTCTCCCCGGGGTGACCCCTGAGTGTCTGTAAGATAGGTCCCTGGGAAATAGATGGGGAAGCCCGTTATGGTGACAGCCGTATTCAGGGATCAGATGGAGACAACGTTGTGCAAATCAACTCATGGTTCTTTATTGAACAGAAGGTAGCAGGCAACGGGCCAAAACAGACAACAACAGATTGTGGTATTGGAGTGGTCATGAAGAGTTGTCTTCAGAAATAGCTCACCAGCTTGGTAGTAAATGTAGACTGGGATGAAGCTGTGTCCAAACTGTGGAAGCTGCAGCTCTGGATTGGAGTCTCCTGACTCAGGGTCCTGGAAATGGGTTCTGTGTCAGTACTGAAGGTGTACTGACACTGTCTCTCTCTGGTCACTCTGTCCATGTGCTCCCACTGCACAATGGGATTTATTCTCCTGGTCAGGTGGTAGCACCTCTCCAGCAGCGATTTGCACATCATCTATTGCAATGTGCAAATCGCATATTGCAATAGATAGCCTAAAACATGATAGCCTCGGGTCTTTATCATCATGAGGAGCGACGATCTGAGCCAAGTTGGCAACGTCCACGCTCCACCGGTTGTTTAATGCCTTCAGCAGCTTTGCCGGCGACGATGGATGTGTTAACACACACATCATGGAGGTTACTGGTAATTGTTTGCTGCAAAATGCAGCAAACACTTAGCGGCTATGGAGAGGGCTCAGCTCGTGAACTCTCTCCAATCACCCATAGCTGACTACTCATGCTTCAGTAAGGGTTAATCTTGTGTGCCCGGGTAATGGCAAGTGTGGGCCACTTTCAAGCCAAAGTCCCCAGATTCCCGTCCATGCCCAGGACCTATATGAACAACTGCCAATGCATACAATGCATCCAGACAGAAATTAAAACAATATAAAATATATGCAGACAGGTCTTCTACCTCCCTCTGCTCCTTCAGGACCTCATACCTCCCTCTGCCTGATGTATTCTAACTACAGCACTCAGTGGGAGGAGGGAAGTGGTCCAGCACACTGTGAAGCTACCGCCTGTGAAGCTCCAGCATGGAGGGGCACTGGTAACACCCAAAGAGACCTCCTAGGTCATTATAATAGTAATGTCCTTGGTTTATCATAATGGATTTTGATAAAAAGAGAATGTTCTATAGTTGTGTAGCCTATTCTATCTGAAATTGATTACCGGAGTCGGTCAGCTGGGAAAACTTTTAATGTTTGGCCCATTTCTATGGCCTATTTTTTTTCCTGCATACTCTATTACTGGTGTTTACTGGGTCCTTGTTTCTGGGGCTTTGGATGCAAGGCTAGTCGCAGCTTTGAAACGTGTCTCCTGGCAATTTCTGGCATAAGGGATCTACAGGTGACCCTTCCACACCCCAGTTCGGGTATTTGACGTACACCCAAGTGGTAACAGCCCAAATTGGGAACCGGTTAGAGATGAGCGAGTATACTCGTCCGAGAATCTTCACACATATTGGGGGTCATTTACTAAGGGGAAATGGAGGATAATGGTTCTGGTAGCTGGCCCACCCAGAGGTGGGTACTGGTGGTATGGTTATTTGCGACATATTTGTCAGCTCGCGAGCCGGCGCGGTGCGGCACGGCTAAGCAGGTAATGGTTAGTATTAGCATTGCGAGTCACCCCTCTAAGGCGTGTCAATTCGGTCTGTTAATGCACTTTATTTGTAATTGTTAATAAAGTTAATCTATACTGTTTTATATATTTATATGTTTGTTAAATAAACAGGCTGCTGAGGCCATATTTATCCATCTTCACGCAGTTGTAAGTGTCCATTTCTTGTGGCTAATGGGGAGATGGGTAACGGGAGGATTGAAGGTTTAAGGGTAAGCATGCCTCAATGAGGCCTATATTTTATCCTATAGGTCAGGGGTAAGAAGAGACAATTGATGTGTTCTAGTGCATTAACTATAAAAAGAATAAAAACTTGTAATAATAATAACTACTACTTTATTGATGTTCACATTTGTCTATTTGCAGCAAGCAAAGGATTTGGAGGCGGATTTGGTGGATCCTATCGCCTGTGGTGGCCTGTACAAGTAAGTTTCCTCTACTATTCTTATAGAAGTGAGGCGAAACAATGGTAAAATATGATAAATTTGGTGCCTTATGTTCGGGTCCGAAACCGAAACTTACTAAATGCTGCATCTCTCTCAGGGCTTGTAGTAGTCATGAAGAGTCCAGTCTTCACCTTCTGAGATCAACAGTGGTGCCAGAAAGTTTGTAAACCCTTCAGAAAGTAATATTTGTACATAGATTTTTATTGTTATGTTTATGTTCACATAAAAAAAAAAACTATAGTAAAGTGGATATAGAGAGGCAAAAGTAGCGTAGATTACGTTTAGCATGTATGATGGAGGAGGAAAAAAACAAAGACATTATACAACTCTTACACACACAGTCGGGGAAATAAGTATTTGATCCTGGGTTGATTTTGCAAGTTTTTGCCATCAACAAAGAATGGAAAGGTCTGTAATTTTTACTGTAGGTCATTTTAAGAAGCTCCTCCTACTCCACACTCATTACCTGTATATCCTCCTATTCCACACTCATTAACTGTAGCTCCTCCTACTGTCCGCTCAATAATTGTAGCTTCTCCTACTCTGTACACATTACCTGTAGCTCATCCTTTTCCAGACTCATTACCAGTTACTCCTCTTATTCTGCACTTATTACCAGTTGCTCCTCCTACTCTGCACTTATAACCTTAGCTACCTGTAGCCCCTTCTACTCTGCACTCATTGCCTGCAGCTCCTCCTACTCTGCACTCATTTGTCCACATTTGGCCCACATTTTCTATCTGACTTTGTACACCACATTTGTGTTGCACTTGACCCTTTTGTGTGGCCCCATATGGTATAATGTGTGAGCGGTAAGAGCACAGAGACCTGGATCTACCCACGTTACTGATTAACAGAGAAGAAGAACCACAGGGTGTACTGGATTGTGATTACTTTTTTCTTTTTTTTTACTGGGCCTGTGTGAGCCATCACCAAGAAACGGGCCTGCACACTACAACATCATGGATTAAAATCATGCAGGGCTTGCAAGTTCCCCATGCTCATGCCAGCAGATGTGCAGACCAGTTTGAAGTTCCTCACTGATCATTTGGATGATCCAGAGGTAATGTCGTCAAATAAGACCAAAATAGAACTTTTTAGTATGAACTCCACTTGTTGGCTTTGGAGAAAGAATAAAGTACAACCCTGAGAACACCATCCGGGAGTGGAAACATCATACTTTGGAGGTCGTTTTCTGCAAAGGGGGCAGGGTGACTGCAGCGTATTAAAGGGAGGATGGATGGGGGTCATGTATCACAAGATTTTGCACAAAAAACTCCTTCTCAGTAAGACCATTGAAGATGGGTCGTAGTTGGGCCTTCCAGTATGAAAACTGCCCAAAACACACAGCCAACTAAGGAGTGGCTCCATAAGAGGGATTTCAAGGTCCTGGATTGCTCTAGCCCATCTTCAGATCTGAACCCACTCAGAAATCTCTGGAGGGAGCTAAAAATCAGTGTGGCCAAACAACTTTCTTGAGACCTGAAAGATCTGTATGGAGGACTGCACCAAAATACCGTCTGCAGTGTGTGCAAACTACAAGTAATACAGGAAACATCTGACCTCAGTAATTTGTTTATGTACCAAATATTACTTTCTTTTTATCTATGGGTTCAAATACTTATTTCATGCAAAAAAATTCTAATTATTTATTTAAAAAATCATAAAATGTGATTTTCTGACTTTTTTTTTTATAGATTCTGTCTCTCCAAGTTGAAGTGACCTACAATAAAAATTACAGACCTCACTATTTTTTGTAGGTAGGAGAACTTGCAAAATTGGCTTGGGATCAAATACTTATTTCTACCACTGAATAAAATTTGAGAAACAATAAAAGCGTGAAGCCAAGAAACTATCCTATACTGTGACACCAACTTTCCCAAAATATGCACAAAAGAACACAAAAATATTCACATATGTTCACATATGATTGACTACTACATATTCATTTAATGACCCTCATCCACAAAGCTCTGCACAATGCCGCACCTTCCTAGCTCCTCCAATAGATCAATCTGTTATTCACTCAGTGTAGAATGCTCGCTGGACCTCTGTAAAACTCTCTAATATAGGTAATGGTTGCGTACACACACTCCAAGTATAGGTGCACTAGAAGGGTTCCTACCTCCTATATAGAATCAAAGCAAAATCTAGGCACTCTTCAAGTGAAAAAATGTTTTGGTTCATTGATGCGGCCCAACAATTCTGTTATGTTTCGGCAAATTAACTTTGTTAAACTACAATAAATGCCATGGCAGTGAATATAAACAAAAATGTATGAAAACTGATATTTGTAATATATTCACCCCCTACTCGGTGCACGGAAAGCCAGTGATGTCACCGGATCTTGCCCAAAATCTTGCCATGTCTGCCTCCTTGGGCAGCTGAATTACTCATCTGTTGTCAACACAAGGAGTTATTTCCGCACATGTGCAAGATTTCAGGCGAAAGCCGTTCACATCACCGACTTTCCGAGCACCCAGTAGGCAGTTTTCAGCTCAGGCTTTTATTTTTATAAAGTTGTTTTTTGGCCACCTTCTTCCGTTCTAAGTTATAATAAAAGGAGCTACCAGGAGATGGGTCTGGGACAGGGAGGTGAGTGATGGACATCTACCATTGGGTAAAATTATGGTAGATGTCCTTTAATGGCTTCAACTGAGAAGAGCCCACCATTCATGCAACAGCGGTTTTGTAGGTACCATAACATTACCGCAGTCACAACTTTATTCTGCAATGACTTATTTTCACATGAGATGTTATTTTTGTTTTCTGTTGACTATTGTTTACTTACCGTATGTATGAAAATATTGCATTGTATTGTCTAATTATAGACAAGTCTAATTATGTGTAGATTTTGTAAATTCTGTATATATTCACCGCAATTGTAATTTTTGGTAGTTTGAGAAAGGCAAGGTTCATTTGCCGAAACGTCACAATATTGTTTGGCCGCATCAATAAACCAAAACTATTTTTTCACTTGAAGAGCGCCTAGATTTTGCTTTGATTGAATCTCTAATATGTGACATGATAAATGATAATTTACTATCTAATATTCTCTTGGTCTATACAGATTAGAGCTGAAATCTCCGGGGCTTTACTTCTGCCAGAAAACAGGAATCAAATTCCAGGTGGAAGCTCCAGTTACTATTGAATATAAACTGGATTCATGGAGCGATCACCTGAAAGATTTGTCGTACACTTCTTACGAGATTCTGAGTCCACTCTTTAACATACAGACACACGGTGAACCTAATGCTGTGTCAGCCGTGTACCTACCTCATTATCTGTGCTTAAAGGGTGAGTCCAATGTAAAAAATGTACACACTGCCTACATTCTATGTCACAATTCTGATTTGGAATACACAAAAAATACAGAGTTATACCTACCTTAGGCCCCTTGCACACAAATGTTTTGTCACAGCCATGTATGACCCATTCCGTTTTAATTTAAATGACTATATTTTCCTCCATACTGTACCTGAACCAGGTGGCGGCTCAAGTAAAGATAGAACATTTCCAATCTTTTGCTGGATGTAAAGAGCAGCTGCCCACCTTCCTGTGAAGAGACAAGGGGTAAAAAAATGCTTACCCCTTTCCTCCTGCACCAAGCCTCTCGCTTTGCTTAAGTACACCTCAAAGTTAGGCTACAAATGACTGTTGTATTTGTTGCCATGTCTAATCCGTATTTTACCTGTGTCACAGCAGTATGTCAGCAAAATCATCCGTGTCTAATCCTTATTTCTATTATTGAGCTTGGTCGGCCCATAAGGTCATGTGATTATTGTTCAGCAACCAATTCCAAAATCAACCAGAGAACCTAGTCCAACCTTGTGCAATCCATTTTTTTACAGACCCATTGATATCAATGGGACTGTCTGAGCCACAAACATGGATTAGAAAAAGACCTGATCTGAGGTTTTCCTTACAGGCACTCAGACACAAGGCTAAGTCCTAGCAGTGAGAATGATCCCATAGCAATACGTGGAGCTGTGAGACAGCTACAAAAAAATGGCTGTGTTTTTTGTCCCATGTCCAATCCATGCCAAGTCCATGTGTTTTCCATGTGTCATCTGTTGTTTTCTTAGTTAGGCTCCTTTGTATATCCAAGGTGCTATCAGAACCAGGATAGAAAAATTGTTATTTAAAAAAAGTCCTGAGGTTCTCTAATTCTATAAAATCTGAACCCGGACTACCACCATCATAGGCATGTTGTCACGGAGCTCCTGCGCCCCAATAATCACTCACCTCTCCATGCTCCTGTTCCATCCTGGTTTCCCAGCGCACTTTTCCCCATCCCGTAGGACGCGTGGCGCCGACTCTCGTAGATTTACTGAGCCAGTGCAACGCTGTTTGTAGCTGGCTACTTATTGGAATTGTTTAAAGTCGGCTTCTCCAAGCATCTCCTGCCATATTTTGGCTCCTTAATGCCTAAGATAAAGCTTGATACTGTGTTCCGTTCCTGTGTATTGACCTCCCGTTGTGACCTCGGACCTGTTCCCTTTTCTGCTCCTCCTCTGCCAGCCCTGACCTTTAGCTCCATCTCTGACCCTGAAACTCTGCCATCTGTCTTGACCTCGAGCCTGTCCCTAACCACAGACTTGCCTGCTGACTTTGTACCTCGACTTTGGCTGCCACCGCGGACAACTCGCACCTGTTGAACGACATGGTGGCACCACACCGCAACAAGTCCAACCCGCTTTGCGGTGGGCTCTGGTGAAAACCAGGTGCCACTTAGATTCCGGTCCCAGGTTGTCGGCTTGTGTCATTGTCCATGGTGGCTCAGGGGTTCACTAACCCAGAAGCCTGGCCATGGACCCAGCCAAGGTTCTGCTACCTAAACTGGATGATCTTGCCACCGTTGTGGTCCAGCAGTCCCAGCAGTTTGCAACGCAAGGTGAACAGCTTGGACAAGTCACCACCATGCTGCAGCAGTTGATTGCCACTCAGCAGCAGCTTCTGACTTCTGCGGCCTCTCCTGCTACTCCAGTGTGTCTGCCTGCCGATAAACCTCGGCTGCGATTCTTCATGTCTACTAAGTATGATGGGGAATCCAAGTTGTAGAGGGGCTTCATCACCCAGTGCTCCCTGCACATTGAACTCATGCCATCTCAATTTGTCACGTAGCGGTCTCAAGTGACATTCATCTCCGGCAAGGCCCTGGCCTGGGCTACCCGCCTATGGGACAGAGATGATCCAGTCACAGCTGCCCACAAAGCATTCCTGTGTGAATTCCAGTCCATTTTTGAGACTGCTGAGACTGCACTTCTGAACCTATATTAAGGAGACTCTTATCCACTCTTCTGCACGAAACCTGCCATCTAGTCTGAGTAAATTCATCTCTCTAGCCACTTAGATTGACATTCGGTTTAAGAAGCATGCTGAGGAGTTAAGTCTCAAACATCCACAAGCTTGTGTTCAACATTTGCCTTTCTGCCTTCCAAAGGCCACTCCAGTCTCCAGCCGCACTGTCTACAGGGGAACCTATGCAGGTGGATCGAACCTGACTTTCCTCCCAGGAATGCTCCAGTCGGGAGGACCTCTGCCTTTATTGTGCCAGTCTGGAACATTTAATCGGGGCTTGTCCAGTTCAGCCTCAGCGTCCGGGAAACTCCAGCACCTAGGGGTTTTGAGAGAAGCGTCCCTAGGTGAGAGCAAAGCTCTCCCTGCCAGGACATTCCCATGCTCCTCAGCCAGATGCCATCACCTGGGTGGTGACTGACCAAATTTTCAAGATGTCCCATTTTGCTCCTATCCCAGGTCTTCCGCCTGCTCCTTGCCTTGCCAGTTTGTTCTTTCCCCACATCTTCTGGCTTCATGGACTTCATCGGCACATTGTCTCTGATTAAGGGGTTCAGTTTTCTTCTGCTTATCACCCACAGTTGAATGGTCAAGTGGAAAGGGTAGAAACAAACTTTGGGCTTTTATCTATGCCATTTAGTCTCTGCTCGTCAGGATGATTGGTCCAATCTGTTGCCTTGGACGGAGTTCTTTTATAACTCCCTGGACTCTGAGGTTGCCAAGGCAGCTCCTTACTTCGTTGTCTATGAACAAATTCCAAGCCCACTTCTTCCTCTGTCCGCTCCCTGGATGTCCCTGCAGTTGAAGACTTGTTGAAGGACCACAAATCTATCTGGGAACAGACCTGCCAGTCTATACTTTGGGTCCCTGCCCGCACCAAGTCCCAGGCCGATAAGAAACGTAGATCTCCTCCAGTTTTCTCTCTGGGTAAGGCTGAGATAGGTGTGGCTATCTTCCAAATACGTCCTGGTTGAAAATCCCAAGCTACAAGCTTGGACCACGTTATCTGGGTCCCTTCGGGGTTGTGAAGCGCATAAATCCTGTGGCATATAAACTCTGTCTTCCTCCCACTGTGCGCATCCCAAACTCCTTCCATGTCTCCCTCCTGAAACGTGTCACCTTGATCCGCTTCTCTCAGCAACCTCCTCCTCCTCCTGCTCCAGAGGCTAACTTCACAGACATCTTTGAGGTTAAAGAGATACTAGACATGAAGACAGTGAGAGGTAAGCAGTTCTTTCTTGTTGATTGGAAGGGGTTCAGTCCAGAGGAGAGATCCTGGGAGCCTGAGGATAACATTCTGGACCGTGGCCTCTTGCAAAGATTTCTCCAAACCAAAAAGAGGGGGAGGCCAAAGTGTGGGGGGGTGTACTGTCACGGGTGCTCCTGCAACCTGCACCCGTGCCCCGCATCGTCTCTCAGCTCTCCACGCCTCTGTTCCCTTTCCGGCTTCACAGTGTGCGCGTTCCCGACCCCTACGGCGCGTGCGCACCAGCTCTCGTACATTTGAAGGGCCAACACACCGCTGATTGGCGCTGGCCACTTCCTGGAATTGTTTAAAGCCAGCTTCTCCCAGCATCCACAGCTTGATACTGTGTTCCGTTCCCATTTTGGCCCCGCACCTGTTCCCGTTTCTGCTCCTCCACTGCCAGCCCTTACTTTTAGCTCCATCTCTAACCCTGAACCTTTGCCGCCTGTCTTGACCTCCAGCCTGTCCCTGACCATGAACTTGCCTACTGGCTGGTGAAAACTCGGTGCCACTTAGATTCCGGTCCCAGGTGGTCCAGGCGGTTTACTACCCAGAAGCTTGACACGTATATAATGATAAGAAGTCTTTTCTCTCATCAGGACTACAGGCTTAGAATAAAAAAAATACATTACACTATGGATCCTTAGGCCCCATTCACTTGAATGTTTGGGTGACGTATGTAGCGAGCTTGCGGCCCTACATACGTCCCCCAAATAAAGCAATGGGTGGTCAGAGCAATACCGCTCAGTACACTGGGAAATGTTCTATCTTCTCCTTGTGCACAGTCGTGCATCTCTATGGAGAGGGGAAGGGTCTCCCCTTCTCCTATACAGCGAGCTGGACACACGTTTGTGTGAATGTAGCCTTAGAGAGGCAGGCACTCATATCATAATAATAGTGACCCGGAAATACTGAATTATTCTAAATATTCCACAGACTGTATATACCAGTTTGAAATGGCTGAAAGATTAGCAGACTAAAATCAGTAATTGATAGTATTTTGCATCAGTATTTGTAAGCCAAAAAACAAGCTCCCTTTTCAGGTCTCCAAACATGCCAATCAATCTCTTCCATGACACATGTCTCTGCATGTATATGTACCTGTACTTTTGCCTCCTTTGAGAACATCAGCCTTTCCCTGTTTTTATCATGCTGTCCCATGCATATACACAGTGTGAGAGGACATGAGGACAGGCCGGATCAGTGAGAGAGACAATACTGTCTCACTGAGAGATGCAGGAAGGGGTGAGTTTCACTGCTGCTGCAGGTCCTCCTATTCAGCAGAGCTCAGACATGTACCGGTAAACAAAGAATCAAAGAGAGTCAGCAGACAGCACAAAAGTACCATAAGTATAGTCCATATAGTGCCCAGATAAGCTGCATATCATCTATGACCTAGTGTCCCTGTATTCTAGAAATGTACTAGTTTGTTAATTTTAGGCAGTTTTTAGCAGTTGCATCATGTTCACATCATAATGGTCACATCATCTCCGGATACAAAACTTGTGAGACTACTAATAGAATTAATAATCAAGATCTTATTGATACATCCTACATTTCTATCCAATAGGATTTAGTGGAGACATCTCGCTTATTCAATGTGCGCACTTCAAGGATGGAAACCTGACGCTGGAGACACCGACCCAAATTGAACCGTTTTATGTTCTGCTGAAGAATCCCACATTCTCCTGTCTGGGGCTCCTCACAGCACTTGGAAAGAAGACACCAAAACATGGAATTGTCCTTCTTTACTTCAAGATACTGTGTAGAGGTGATCCGATTGAGGAATATAAAATCCATCTGTATACTGTGCCATACACCGTAAATGTAGAAGAGGTAAATCATGACTGAACAAACGGGATATAACTGATATAGACAGAAATGTCTATGTCCAGGATTACATAAAGTTTCATTAAAGACCCCATAGTGATAAGTGTACCCAGTAAAATTTGTTTTTTGCCAAGTTTCAGGGTCATAACAATCAAATGAAACTGCTAAAGTCGTTGGCAGCATTTAAATTACTCGCTCCCGATCCTGGTGTTAGAAGAATTGTGCATGCATGGTGTTTTTTGCGGCTACTGATTAAGTGTGTTAACCTTTAAATTGCTGCCAGCAAAGCATACATGTGAAATCATAAGAGAGCAACAGAGGCATAACTACAGCCGTAGCAGCAGTAGCAGATGCTACGGGGCCCTTGAGCTGCCGGGGCCCACGGTGCATGTCCAAATCATAATGTCAGTCCAGACTACTTCACAACTGGGGCCACAGCACTACGGCACGACTTGGCTAACCAATAAACTATAGCAGCAAACCAGCCACTGTTGGGACATGTTATTAGTGAAGGGGGCCGCTGCTGGGATATGTTATTAGTGAAGGGTGACCTTTGCTGGACATGATATTTGTCAAGGGAGGCCACTGCTGTACATTTTATTAGTGAAGGGATGCTGCTGGACATGTTATTAGTGAAGGGATGCTGCTGGACATGTTATTAGTGAGGAAAGGCTGCTGCTGGGACATGAATGTTATTACGTGGGGGAGGCCATGCTGGACATGTTATTAGTGAGGGGAGGGCCACTGCTGACATGTTTATTAGAGGGGAGGCCCTGCTGGACCTGTTATTAGTGAAGGGGAGGCGCTGTTTGTACATGTTATTTATGAAGGGAGGCCACTGCTGGACATTTATTAGTGAGGCGATGCCATGCTGGAAATATTATTAGTGAGGAGAGGCCGCTGCTGGGTATGTTATTAGTGAAGGAGGCCACTGCTGGGACATGTTATTAGTGAGGCGATGCCGTTGCTGGACATATTATTAGTGAGGAGAGGCCGCTGCTGGGACATGTTATTAGTAAAGGGAGGCCACTGCAGGAATATGTTATTAGTGAGAGGAGGCCACTGCTGGACATGTTATTAGTGAGGGGAAGCTGCGGGACTTGCAATTAGTGAGGGGAAGGCCACTGCTCGGCATGTTATTAGTGAGGGGAGGTTGCTGCTAGACATGTTATTAGTGAAGGAAGGCCGCTGCAGGGACATGTTATTAGTGAGGGGAGGCCACTGCTGGGACATGTTATTAGTGTGGGGATGCCATTACTGGACATGTTATTAGTGAGGGGAGGTCGCTGCTGAAAATGTCATTAGTGAGGGGAGGCCACTGTTGGACATGTAATTATTGAAGGGTAGCTGCATCTGGACATATTATAAGTAAGGGGAGGCTGCTGCTGGGACATGTTATTCCTTAGGGGAACCTGCCACTGGACATGTTATTAGTGAGGGGAGGCCACTGCTGGTCATGCTATAAGTGAGGGGAGGCTGCTGTGAGGACATGCTATTAATGAAAGCAGACCGATGCTGGACATGTTATTAGTGAGGGTAGGCTGCTACTGGACATGTTACTAGTGAGGGGAGGCCGCTGTTGGAACATGTTATAAGTGAAGGGATGCTGCAGCTGGACATGTTATTAGTGAAGGGGGCCGCTGCTGGGATATGTTATTAGTGAGCGGAGGACGCTGCTGGAAATGTTATTAGTGAGGGGAGGCTGCTGCAGGACATGTTATTCCTGAAGGGAGGTCGCCGCTGGGACATGTTATTAGAGAGGGGATTCCATTACTGGACATGTTATTAGTGAAGGGAGGCCATTGCTGGACATGTTATTAGTGAGGGGAGGCCACTGCTGGACATGTTATTAGTGAGGGTAGGCCACTGCTGGACATGTTATTAGTGAGGGGAGGCTGCTGTTGTACATGTTATTTATGAAGGGAGGCCACTGCTGGGACATGTTATTAGTGAGGCGATGCCATTGCTGGAAATATTATTAGTGAGGAGAGGCCGCTGCTGGAGATGTTATTAGTGAAGGGAGGCCACTGCTGGGACATGTTATAAGTGAGGCGATGCAGATGCTGGACATATTATTAGTGAGGAGAGGCCACTGCTGGGACATGTTATTAGTGAAGGGAGGCCACTGCTTGAATATGTTATTAGTGAGAGGAGGCCATGCTGGAATGGTTATTAGTGAGGGGAAGCTGCGGACTTTTGCAATTAGTGAGGGAGGCCTGCTCGGACATGTTATTAGTGAGGGAGGTTTCTGCTAGACATGTTATTAGAGAAGCCCTGCAGGGACATGTTTTAGTGAGGGGAGCCACTGCTGGGACATGTTATTAGTGTGGGGATGCCATTACTGGACATGTTATTAGTGAGGGGAGGTCGCTGCTGAAAATGTCATTAGTGAGGGGAGGCCACTGTTGGACATGTAATTATTGAAGGGTAGCTGCATCTGGACATATTATAAGTAAGGGGAGGCTGCTGCTGGGACATGTTATTCCTTAGGGGAACCTGCCACTGGACATGTTATTAGTGAGGGTAGGCTGCTACTGGACATGTTACTAGTGAGGGGAGGCCGCTGTTGGAACATGTTATTAGTGAAGGGATGCTACAGCTGGACATGTTTAGGAGGGGAGCTGCTGCTGGAACATGTTGTTAGTGAGGGGAGGCCTTTACTGGACATGTTATTAGTGAGGGGAGGCCACTGCTGGAAATGTTATTAGTGAAGGGAGGCCGTTGCTTGATATGTTATTAGTGAGGGGATGCTTCTGCTGGACATGTTATTAGTAAATCGAGGCCGTTGCTTGACATGATATTATTGAAGGGATGCTGCTGGACATGTTATTAGTGAGGGGATGCTGCTGCTGGACATGTTATTAGTGAAGGGTGACCTTTGCTGGACATGATATTTGTCAAGGGAGGCCACTGCTGTACATTTTATTAGTGAAGGGATGCTGCTGGACATGTTATTAGTGAAGGGATGCTGCTGGACATGTTATTAGTGAGGAAAGGCTGCTGCTGGGACATGTTATTATGGAAGGGATTCTGCTTCTGGACATGGAATTAGTGAGGGGAGGCTGCTGCTGGAACATGTTATTAGTGAGGGGAGGCCTTTACTGGACATGTTATTAGTGAGGGGAGGCCACTGCTGGAAATGTTATTAGTGAAGGAGGCGTTGCTTGATAATGTTATTAGTGAGGGGTGCTTCTGCTGGCATGTATTGTGAGAGTAGCACTGCTTGACTGTTATTAGTGAAGGATCGGCGACATGATTGTGAAGGGCTGCTGCTGGACATGTTAATTATTGAGGGAGAGCTGCTGCTGGACATGTTATTAGTGATGGGAGGCCACTGCTGCTGGACATGTTAATAGTGAAGGGATGCTGCTGATGGACATGTTATTTAGTGAGGTGAGGCTGCTTCTGGAACATGTATAAGTGAGGGAAGCCTTTACTGGACAGTTATATAGAATTGTTTCCCTACAAATCCCTTCCTCATCCAATCCCTTCCCTTCCTTGGTTGAACCTGATGGCAAGTGTCCTTTTTTCAACCGTATAAACTATTAGTGAGGGGAGGCCACTGCTGGAAATGTTATTAGTGGGGGAAGGTCGCTGCTGGACATGTTATTAGTGAAGGGTTTGTTGCTGTTGACATTTATTAGTGAGGGGAGGCCGCTGATGGCATGTGATTAGAACAGAGGCCGGTTCTGTACTGGATTAGTGAACAGAGCCGTTTTCTGACATGTTATTCATGAGGTGGGCTGCTGCTGGACATGTTATTAGTGAGGGAAGGGCACTGCTGGACATGTTATTAGTTGTGGAGGTTGCTGCTGGACTGAGGAATATAAAATCCATCTGTATACTGGCCGTACACCGTAATGTAGAAGAGGTAAATCATGACTGAACAACGTGAATATAACTGATATAGACAGAAATGTCTATGTCCAGATTACATAAAGTTTCATTAAGACCCCATAGTGATAAGTGTACCCAGTAAAATTTGTTTTTTGCCAAGTTTCAGGGTCATAACATTTAAATGCCACTGCTAAAGTCGTTGGCAGCATTTAAATTACTATGGGTCGCTCCCGATCCTCCTGGTGTTAGAAGATTGTGCATGCATGGTGGTTTTTTGCGGCTACTGATTAAGTGTGTTAACCTTAAATTGCTGCCAGCAAAGCATACATGTGAAATCTAAGAGAGCAACAGGGCATAACTACAGCCGTAGCAGCAGTACAGATGCTAGCGGGGGGGCCCTTGAAGCTGCCGGGCCCACGGTACATGTGTCAATCAAATGTCAGTCCAGCTAAACTTCACAAACAGGGCCACAGCACTATGGCAGACTTGGCTAACCAATAAACTATAGCAGCAAACACACTGTTGGGACTGTTATTAGTGAATGGGCCGCTGCTGGGATATGTTATTAGTGAGGGGGAGGCCGCTGTGATATGTTATTATGAGGGGAGGGCTGCTGCAGGACGTTATTGCCTGAAGGGTAGGTCGCTGCTGGCGGGACATGTTATTAGAGAGGGAATTCCATTTTACTGGACATGTTATTAGTGCAGGGAGGCCATTGCTGACAGCTAATAAGTGAGGGGGAGGCTGCGTGAGGACATGCTATTAATGAAAAGCGACCGATGCTGGACATGTATTATTAGTGAGGGTTAGCTGCTACTGGACATGTTAACTAGTGAGGGGAGGCCGCTGTTGGAACATGTTATAAGTGAAGGGATGCTGCAGCTGGACATGTTATTAGTGAAGGAGGCCGCTGCTGGGATATGTTATTAGTGAGGGGAGGCCGCTGCTGGATATGTTATTAGTGAGGGGAGGCTGCTGCAGGACATGTTATTCCTGAAGGGAGGTCGCTGCTGGGACATGTTATTAAGAGGGGATTCCATTACTGGACATGTTATTAGTGAAGGGCGGCCATTGCTGGACATGTTATTAGTGAGGGGAGGCCACTGCTGGACATGTTATTAGTGAGGGGAGGCCACTGCTGGACATGTTATTAGTGAGGTGAGTGCTTTGTACATGTTATTTATGAAGGGAGGCCACTGCTGGGACATGTTATTAGTGAGGCGATGCCATTGCTGGAAATATTATTAGTGAGGAGAGGCCGCTGCTGGAGATGTTATTAGTGAAGGGAGGCCACTGCTGTGACTGTTAATGGGCCGAGCAGATGCGGACATATTATAGTGAGGAGAGTCCACTAGCTGGACATGTTATTAGTGAGGAGCCACTGCTTGAAATGTTATTAGTGAGAGGGAGGCCACTTCTTGACAGTTATTATGAGGGGAGCATGCTGGACTGCGGGACTTGCAATTAGTGAGGGGAGGCCACTGCTCGGCATGTTATTAGTGAGGGGAGGTTGCTGCTAGACATGTTATTAGTGAAGGAAGGCCGCTGCAGGGACATGTTATTAGTGAGGGGAGGCCCTGCTGGACATGTATTAGTGAGGGGATGCCATTTACGGACATGTTATTATGAGGGGAGGTCGTTGCTGAAATGCTAGTGAGGGGCCACTGTGGACATGTAATTAATTCGAGGGTAGCTTGCATCTGGACATATTATATGAGGGGAGCTGCTGCTGGGACATGTTTTACCTATAGGGGAACCTGCCACTGGACATGTTATTTAGGAGGTAGGCTGCTACTGGACATGTTACTAGTGAGGGGAGGCCGCTGTTGGAACATGTTATTAGTGAAGGGATGCTACAGCTGGACATGTTATTAGTGAGGGGAGGCTGCTGCTGGAACATGTTGTTAGTGAGGGGAGGCCTTTACTGGACATGTTATTAGTGAGGGGAGGCCACTGCTGGAAATGTTATTAGTGAGGGAGGCCGTTGCTTGAATGTTTGTTAGTGAGGGGATGCTTCTGCTGCTGGACATGTTATTAGTAAATCGAGCCGTTGCTTGACATATAATTATGAAGGGATGCTGCTGACATGTTATTAGTGAGGGGATGCTGCTGTGGACATGTTATTAGTGAAGGTGGACCTTTGCTGGACATGATTTTTGTCATGGGAGGCCACTGCTGTACATTTTATTAGTGAAGGGATGCTGCTGGACTTTTATTAGTGAAGGATCCTGGACATGTTATTAGTGGAAGGCTGCTTCTGGACTGTTTATTAGTGAGGGATTCTCTTTCTGGACATGATATAGTGTGGGGAGGTCTGCTGCTTGAACTGTTTTTAGTGCGGGTAGGCCTTTACTGGACATGTTTATATAGTGAGGGGGAGCCACTGCTGGAATTTTTATTAGTGAGGGAGGCCGTTGCTTGATATGTTTATTGTGAGGATGCTTCTTCTGCGGACATGTTATAGTGAGGATAGGCCACTTCGTGACATTTGATTAGTGAAGGGATGCTGCTGGACATGGTATTTATGAAGGATTATGCTGCTGGACATGTTTTATTGAGGAGAGGCTGCTGCTCTACATGTTATTAGTGATGGGAGGCCCTGCTGGACATGTTATAGTGAAGGGATGCTGCTGTATGGACATTTATTAGTGAGGTGAGGCTGGCTTTCTGGAACATGTTATAAGTGAGGGGAAGCCTTTAACTGGACATTTTAATATATGATTTGCCCCTAACATCTCCTTCCTCATCCAATCCTTGCCTTCCTTGGTTGAACCTGATGGGGAACAGTGGTCTTTTTTGCAACCGTATAAACTATTATGGAAGAGGGAGGGCCATGCTGGAAATGTCATATTAGTGGGGGGAGTGATCGCGCTGGACCATGTATGTAGTGAGAGGGTTTAAGTATGCTGTTGGACATTTTATTAGAGTGAGGCGAAGGCCGCTGATGGGCATGTGATTAGTGAACAGAGGCCGTTTCCTGTAGCATGTTGAATAGGGAACCAGGGCGTTTCTGGACATTTATTAATGGTGAGGCTGCTGCTGGGACATGTTTAGTGAGGGAAGGGCAACTGTCTGGGACATGTTTATAGTTAGCACGGTGCGCTGAGTGGTAAGTAGCAACATCTTGCCTTGAGCCACTCTGGGGTCCTGGGTTTCGATCCCACCAGGCATACTCAAAGAGTTTGTATGTTATCTCAGATCTCCTGTTTGCGTGGGTTTTCTCTCCGGGTACTATCCGGTTTCCGTCCCACACTTCACAAAACACTGTTAGGTGATTTTAATTGTGGCCGGCCATGGGGACAGGACCAATTTGACATTGCCTGTGCACGGCTGCGTAATCTTGTGCGCTAAAAAATAAAGATATTCATGTAATATATTATTACGTAGTGGGGTTGGGCTGCTGGCAACATGTTTAAGTGATGGGGAGTCCACTGCAGGAGACATGTTATTAGTGAGGAGAGGATCGACTGGACAGTGAAATTTCAATTGCCAGACTATCTTCAGAACAGGGCCCTACTTCACCATCAGTGGGCCTTGGCTATGTCCAAAAACGTATGCAGCAAAACAGTTGCATGCTGGGGTATGTTATTATGAGGGGAGTACTCTGCTGGATATGATATTAGTGAGGGGAGGGCTGCTCGCGACATGGTTATTAGTGAGGGTGGCTGCCTGCTGGACATGTTTTATGAGGGGAGATGTTGTTGGGACAATGTTTTTGGTGAGAGAGGCCGCTGCGCGACCACATTTCATTAGAGAGAAAGGCCGCTCTCTTGACATGTTATTAGTGATGGAGAGCATGATAGTGGGACAGTGATGTCTTCCAGACCTACGTATCACACAGGGGCCACCGCACCTCCTCGTGGCTATGTTCTAGCCATAAACTGTCAGGCAAACCAGTGCTGATCTGGGATTGTTGTTGTTAGGCTATACTATTCATTCTATTCTTTAGTGGAGGGGAGTTCCCATCTGCTGGATTGTTATTATAGGCGAAGCTGCTTGCGGCATGTTGTTACTGAGGGAGGTCCCGTGCTGGGACATAGTTTTATGAGGAGGCGTGCCATTACTGGAATATGTGAGGGGAGGCTGTTGCTGGACATTGTATTACTGAGGGGAGGCCCCTGCTGGACATGTTATTAGGAACAGGATTCGGCTTCTTGGACTGTTGATAGTGAAGGGGAGGCGTGCTGATGGACATGTTTATTAGTGAGGAGGAGGATTCTGTCTGGCACTGTTTTTAATGAGTGGAGGCCGCGCGTGGAGGAGTTATAGTGAGGATGAGGTTGTTTTCTGGTGAACATGTTTTTGAATGAGGGAGCGTCCGCTGCTGGCCTTTTTGTAGAGAGAGGAGGCGTTTGGCCGGACATGTTATTTATGGAGGAGAAACCGCTGATGGACATGTTATTAGTGAGGGAGCCCACATGCTGGACAGGTTTTAAGTGAAGGAGGCCACTTCTTGAACATGTTTATTATGGAAGGGAATTCTGCTGCAGGGACAGTTATTAGTGAGGGTGTGCTGCGCTGGGACGTGTTTCTTATAGAAAGGCGATGCGCTACTGGACATGTTATATGTGACTGGAGCCCACTGCTGGACTGTGATTAGTGACGAGGGCTGCGCTGGACATGTTATAGTGAAGGGAGGGCCGCTGCTGGACTAGTTAGTGAGGGGAGGCTGCTGCTGAGTACATGTTAATTATATATAGGATGCCGCTACTTGGACATTGTTTAATTTAGCGAGGGAGGCCCAACTGTCAGGACATGTTATTATTAGTGAGGGAGCAGGCTCCGTCTTTACATGTTATTAGGTGAGGAGGCCACTGCTGAACATGGTAAGGGGGATTCTGCGGCTGGAGATGTTATTAGTGAGTAGAGGCCGTTGCTCGGACATGTTATTATCGAGTGGACGCCAGCTGGAAATGGTTATATGAAGGGGTCCTCTTCTTTGATATTATAGTGATGGGACGGGCCCGCTGGGACATTGCTGTGGTAATAGTCCAATTGCACCAGGGTGAAAGTAATTATGAAATAATATTGTGCCAAAATTAACATTGCAGATGTACAATTGCAGATGTATGTGTATCCCGGAGATCCATAAGACTTTGCGTATCCTTTATTGTTTTACAAACCCTTCTTAATGTAGGGAGACTTATTGGCTTTGCATAAGTAACCAAGACCAGGCTAGCGAGCATAAAGGAGGATTGCAAACCAAGAATAACTTATAAATAACCAACGCAGGCATAGACAGAATACACGGGTCCTATCCTTTACACAGACTAACCCCAGGCTAGCTCTTGTCCAAGAAATCCGCAACCCCTTCCTGTGTCTTATGCTGTATTAAAGTTCACTCTTCCCATATATGAAAGAGTCTTATAAGTCTTATTGCCTTAACTGCTATTCTCTATAACTAAGTAACATGAATTACTTACTTCCTCTCTTCTTCAATCATTGCTTCCTTCAAGTTACATGACTGTTTCTCGTCCCCCTATCCTCGAACCCGTACGTAATAAGATCACTCTCTAACCCAACAAAGTGTGAGAATTACTATTTTTTACAATTTGTGGGATGTCCAGGCTCCATCCAAATATCTCACTGCTGGACATGTTTTATAGGAGAGAGGATGCTGCTGGATATGTCATTATGAGAGAGCACCGCTGCTGGAATGTTGTTAGAGAGGGGGGGGTGATCCTATTGGAGAATGTTATTTGTGAGGAAGGATACTGCGACTGTTAATAGTGAGGGAGTTGGCAGTTGGAACAGGTTATTAATAGAGGGGAAGGACACTGCTGGATATCGTTCATTAGTGGGGGAGAGCCGCTGCTGGGACATGTTTTTATCATGGGTGCGGCTGCTGTCTGGGACGGTTATTAGTGAAAGGGGAGTACACTGCTTGGACATGTTTAATAGTGAGGGGGAGGCTGATGCTAAGACTGAATATTAGTGAGGGTGGCCCACTGCTCGGATAATGTTATTAGTAGGGAGAGGGGGCCGCTTTTGCGGGATATGTTATTAGGAATGGAGGACACGCTCGCTGGGACATGTATTAGTGAGGAAGGCTTCACTAAACAGTTTTTAGTGAGGGGAGGGCGCTGCGGAGACATGTTACTTAATGAAAGAGGCAATGCCTGACCATGAGTTATAGTGGATGGTGGCTGCTACCTGGACATGTTACTAGTGAGGGCGAGGGCGGGGTGGGCCTGTTGGGACATTTTTAGTGAGTGAGAGAGCTGCCTGATGATTTCATTAAGAGAGGATGCCGGCGCTGGACATGGTATGTTATTGAGGGAGGGCTGCTGCTGGGACATGTTAATTTCCTTAGGGAACCTGCCACTTGACATGTTATTAGGAGGGGAGGCCACTGCTGGTCATGCTATAAGTTGATGGAGGCCTGCTGCGAGGACACTGCTTTAATGAAAGCAGACCATGCTGGAAGCATGTTGTAGCTCTACTGGAATTGAGGGGAGCTTCCGCTGTTGCATTTATTAGTGAGGGGAGTGACCGATGCTGTGAGACATGTATTATTAGTAGAGTGAGGATGCTCTACTGTGGACATGTAATTATAGGAGTATGGAGTATGCGCTGGCTGTTATGGGCCATTGGGATATGTTATTAGTGAGGGGACGGCCTACGCTGACATGTGATTAGTGAAGGGAGGACACTGCTGGACATGATTTTAGTTGAAGGGAGAACCTGCTGTGGACCATGTTTTATTGAAGGAAGGTCACTGCTGGACATTTATGAGTGCGGGAGGCCACTGCTTGGGACATGTTATTAGGAGGGAGGACACGCCTGGACATGGTTATCAGTGGAGGGAGGCCACTGCTGAACATTTTATTACCTAAGAGGGAAGTAGTGCCCTGGATGAGTTAATGGCAAACAGACAGGCGGGCAGAGTCAGGCGGCGTATGAGGTGGCTGGATGGCATGGTAGAGGCATTGGAGAATACAGTAGTGAGGACCACGGCTGCTAGAAGAGGTGGAGTGGCATGGCCTCGGTGACAAGGTGGCCGGACCCGGAGGGCCTAGTTGTGTAAATATACAAGTCCATAGGGGGGATGGGCCTGGAAGCAAAGCATGAATAAATTAAGAATGTCCCATAGATCCTTGGCCCTAAACATCACACTACTAGTCATCCGTTAAAAGAACTGATGTTTCATCAGTATTTTCGGCAGACCCAAATCTTTCTATTGCCTCCATTAGAGATGAGCGACATCTCGTCCTAGCTTGAATGCTCGTCGGCATTAGGGTACTCGAAACTGCTCGTTCTCGGACGAATCAACTTCGCCCGCGTAAATCGAGAAATGGCATCTCACCCGCCGTTTTGCTTTTGGCGGCCAGTAACAGGCCAATCACCAAGCCAGGGACTCTGCACTCCACCCAGCATGGACGTGGTACCGCTTACACGTCGATAGCAGTTGGTTGGGCTGCCACATCAGTGACCCTGGGATAGACTAGCCAGCGCTGCGCTCGCTCTCGATCATTCGTTGTCTGGGTGCCGCTAGGGAGAAGCTGCTGCTGGTCCGGGAAAGCGTTGAGGGTGTTCATTATCAACTTACGTCTGTTAGGCATAGTGATCTCAAAAGAAAACCCAACATCCCTTCGTAGGCTACAATAACGTTCTACTTTTTTTTTGTTATTTCTAATTTTGCATCTATTACCATTTGTGAAACCAGGGATATCAGGGGGACTTGCTAACTTGTCATGTTTAGCTCTAGGGCACACATATCCATAGCAAGACCGAAGTGGGAAACTTTAGTAGGGGTTGGATTCAATTAGCACTAACTCAGTGGTCCTCTCATCTGCATGTAGTGTGCTTTGAGACACCTTGCTAGAAAATAGCCATAGCAATTAGGTAGCAATGTGTTTGTTTTAAAAACTCAAAAAAACAAAAAACACAAAACAAAACAAAAGACAACAAAAAAAAAACAAAAAAAAGTTTAAAAAAATAATAGTTTATAACTCGTCCAGTTTTAAATGTTAACCCTCGAGGGCTAGGGGTGAGGACGATGGCGGGGACGTGGGCGTCCAACTACTGCAGGGGCAGAGGCCGTGGTCCTGGCGCGGGTGAGAGACTACCACCTGCTGATGGAGGAAGCAGGGAAGCCGGCAGAGCTACACCCCTAGGTTCATGTCCTGAATTACTGGGACTCGTGGTAGGCACTGTTGAGCCAATGAACATGCGAACAGGGATTCTGGGATTGCTGACAATGCTCGCAGGCAATTTTGTCCACCACCAGTCATCCTTCCACGCTCCCCCCTAGGTCACGCCAGAAATCCTACATCCCCACTCCTCCAGCTCCGCACACTCATGCCTCCTCCCCCCCATCTGCCCCCTCCAGGAAAATTGGATTGAACGCATACTCTGGAAACTGTTTTTCTGAGCCCATTCCCACATCCACAAAGCCTTGTCGCGGGTTGCTGCTTGAGCAATTTTTCCGATGCCCAGGTTTTTCCACTCAGTCCAGTCTGTGGAGTGATGATGATACCTTCTTGACGTAGTGGAAGAAGTGTGTAAGAGGGTGTCCGACGGATGAGGAAGACCACGGTTGTGCAGGGTGGAAGTTTGTGCATTGGGCAGGAGATCCGATGGGGGCAGACTGGAGGGATCGGAGGATGATGAGGTGACGACCCGAAGCTAGGGTAGAGGCCTGTGAACCAGTTGCTCTGAGACGGAGGAGAGTCCTCGACCACCAGACAGGTTGGGAAGAGGCAGTGGTGGGGCCAGACGGTAGAGCAGGGCAGAGCTGGTGCATCGCCGCCATGGTTCAACTAGTGAACTCCCGTGGCGAGGGCTCTTGCGGCGAGGCTAGATCTTCCAGAAGTCTGGAGGTTCTTTAAGGAACACGGATTGACCGCGGACGTGGTGTGCAACATTTGCCACACACCAGCTCCAGCAGGGTTTCCACCCTACTATAGCTTAACTACCACAGTATGCGTCGGGCATATGGAATTGCTAAACAACCCCCACTTCAGTGGCAACAAGCCCGTTCACCTCCGCTCCGCCGTGCACCCACTGCCCTTCCCCTGTGTATCTGATAGTCAGACCCCTGCCCAGGACCCTTGCCCCAAAAACCCCCATCGTCGCCTCCACATCCCTCCACAGCATCCACAGTGTTCACTCTCCATACCCCAGACGCTGGAGTCGGAACCAGCAAATATAGTGCACCCACCCGCACTGTACCCAAAGCCTTATGTGCACACTCCAGATGCGTTAGCCTGAGAGGTGACTGCCCTATTAAGGCTAGTAGAACGACTCGAGGCCGTTTCGCAAGCCGATCTGGGGGCGGCCCGCACCCTTCGTATTCGGAAATTACTCCCTAACCGCCACTAACTTTTCCCGAATGTTGCCGTCCCCAGCCCTGCACCATGCACGTTCAGACACATCAGATCCGTTTGCCCGACCAACCCGTTTCTGACAAGGTCCACCTGACAACGGACACGTGACGAGTGCTGTCGGGCAGGGCCGCACTATATAGTCGCTGACGGCACATTGGTTAACTGTGGGTGGAGGCTGGGACGCAGTCTGACCCGGGCTGGTCATATCTGCCGACGCCGAGGATTGCGGGCCTACCTCGGTCCAGGTGTTTCAGCTCTATGCCCCTCCTCCTGCCCACCTCCCTCCTCCACCTCCTCCTCCGACCTAACCAGTCCGTGGGCACTGGCGCCATCACTCGGTGAGCTCTAGCCAAGCACATGCCGTCGCTAATGCGACCAGCGAGCGGTTGACTCAATTGCCTGAGCTAGCGACAAAGAAGTCACACCGCCCAAAGCTATTACGAGCATCACGGCGCAGACTGGATCTGGATCAGGCCATGCACCGCTAACCTCAAGCCGGGAATGTTGTTGTGGGACAACGGCCGTACTGGTGGCGCTCTGCACTCGGCCGACTGACATGTTCCATGCCGGCCCATGTGTGTTAAATCTGATAGTTCAGCGTTCCTCAAGACATAACCCCAATCTGTCTGATTTCCACTAAGCGTGCGCCGCATCTGTGCGCATTTCAGGAAGTCCAGCCCAGATGCTGCCACTCTTCAGGGCAGCGCAGCGCCGCCCTCCAACTGCCCGCTCACCGACTGTGTGCGACGTGCCCACGAGTGGAATTCAACACTGACCGATTTTTCAGAGTTTACCAGCAGCGCAGCGATTGTAGATCGCCAGATGTCAATCTTCCCCAACAGACTGGTATCAGGTCAGTCAGCTTCCTCTAGTCTACAATATTGGAGTAGACGTGGATGTCTGATTCTGTCATGTGCTAGTAACGTTTGAGAGTCCAACACAGATGGTCAGTTATCGTGATGCAGGACCACATCAGCCATCACCATCCCCTGCTTGGCCTGTTGAAAAACTCTCCTGATCAGCATGAAGTCGGAAGCTTTGCGCTCGTCACAAGAACTGGGCGAATATAGGTCCCTGTTGATACCAAGCACCCCCAGTCCTGTTTTCTCAGCGCATATCGGAGAGTGGAGGAGGATTGAGGATGGAAGGGAAGGAGAAGCGTTTGCGATACACAGAGGATTGGACGCATTGTTGAAGTCCTTCACTGTTCACGTGTATTGGGCAGAAAAGAGAGTTGGAGGAGTTGAGGAGGAGGACAGACAGTCAGGCCAGTGAGGGGGAGTGATTCTACGCGTTGTACTCTGGCGCATATGGCAGATTTCATGGCTAGGCTGTCCTATCCCGTGCCCTCGTTTCAAAAATTTATTCCAGCACCGTTACTGGGTGTTCACTCTCCTTGGACCCACGGTACAGCAAATCTTTCCACTCTCCATCCCTGGAGAGGAAGGAAGTGTGGTAATGCTGATACCTACAGCTGTGTGCACAATCCTGAAACAGTATGTTCCCTTCTGACAGCGCTACGGCAAGTGGCGTAGTGTCTGGCGGACAGAGTAGCGAGGAGAGTAGGCGAGCAGGGCATGCTTGTCCAGACGGAATGGCAAGGGTACGCTTTATTACAAGGCTTTTGCGCAGGCTTTATTTCCCCCCAGCAAACCACGTCACCGTCGCCAGTCTCGGCAAGAGGTGGCTGATCTTTTACAGAAAGAATGGAGGGAGTCTTAACTGACCATACCATCGTCCCTAAATGATCACCACACTCCTACAACTACTGGGTTTTTCATCAAGCTGGACATGTGGCAACGAACTGGCGCTGTACGCCTTGGATGTTCCTTGCCTGCCCTGCCGCTATCGTCTTGTGCCGAGCGGGTTTCAGTGGCAAGCTGGTGGCATCATCACACCGATAAGCGTACACGCCTGTCTACTGACAGCGCTGACAGCGTGACGCTCTATTAAAAGAATAAAGGCTTATGGATTTCTCGAATTCCAATCTCACCAGGTGAAGGAAGCTCAACCTGAATATGTGATCCATCCTCCTCCTCCCCTCCTATTTTCCTCCTCGCCTCCTCTTTGTACAGTAAAGCAGAGGAAAATGCGTATTTTTTGACAGGGCCCCTGGCTCTTGCGTATAGACTTCATGCATTTAATTTTCTGAGGCCACGCTACCGTCCTCGTTTTAAAAATTTTTGGACTAGCCTCATACAAGCACTGCATACTCTATTCATTTTAACTGGCGGGCTCACCATCCCTCGTCGCCTCTGGTTTGAAAAACATGTTTGGGACTTGCCACTACGGCACATCATCTATTCCTCATTTTACTGGAGGGCCACCTACCTGCTCCTGGGTTTGAAAAATGTTTGGGGCTGAGACTTGCCACTACGGCACCAATCTATTCCATTTTAACTGCAGGGCCCACTACCTGCTCCTTGGTTTGACAAAATGCTTTGGGACTGCCACTAGGCACTCAAATCTATTTCCATTTTACTGGAGGTCCACCTACCTGCTCCTCTGAGTTTGAAACCTTTTTGGACTGCCACATACAGTGCACTCAATCTATTTCATTTACTGGAGGGCCACCACCTCCCTCTTGGTTTGAAAATTTTGGGACTGGCCACATACAGGCACTTCCAAATTAAATTTGTCTCATAGCAGCCGTCCCACCGTTGTCTCCATTGCTCCTACCCGGCTCCACAAGTCGTCCATATACGCTGACCCTCCATACATTCAGCCCTTTTATCAACTAGTGTGTCCAGGCAGAAAGTTTGGGTTGTTTTCATGCTTCACAAAAGTTGTTAACTTGTGTCGCCACCCCGTGTTTAGCCCAAAATATACTGGCAAACTTTTATCATGTACCGATATTATTTGAGCGCTTTCTTGCTCCCTCCTTTGGGTTCCTCTCTCCGCCCACATTGGTATTAAGCCTGAGTCCATTGAGGTATTCGCCATGACCTCTCAATAGACCGGCCGCTGTTGGCCTGCTGCCTCTGCCGAATGCGCGTCCCCTATAGTGTCAGGGTCAATTATGTGCATGTTTTAGATTCTATCTAGCTTCATTCTCACTCTGTCTCATGGCCATGCTGTTGCCCATAATTTCTGGCATAAATGGTGCGACATTAGGGCACCAGCCTCAGAGGCATCCATCATGCTGCCCCTGTACTAGTTCCCTGTCCCATTTTCCGTGGTTTTGCCAATCCTTTCCTGAGTTTTCCCAGGTGTTTTTGGTCCAAGCTTCCCCTGTGCAGAGGCTCGTGTCCCCGTTGAAAAATCCGGTAGGTCTCCCATTACTTCATTGGGGTTCGTTATTCGTAGACACGCTCGAGCATGCCGGAAAAGTTTCATCTCGAATACGAGTACCCGAGCATTTTAGTGTTTTCGCTCAATCTCTACCTTCCAGATCTGCCATCAGTGATACAACAATAGACATGTTTAATCATTTTACCACGACCACGGATCAGTGAAAACACCCATAGAAATCAAGGGTTTGTGAGCATCACTGGAATCACCAAACCACGGACATGAGTAAACGTTTCTCAGGTTCAGTTTTCGATGTCCAAACCAGAAGTGGAAAGAAAAAAATAGGAGTTGCAGCTTGAGTTTGATCATTTAACCCCTTGATCAGTGCTGTCATCCATCCTTCATTCTACCCTTGTAATGGGACGTGTATCAGCTGCCACTGAATCATAGCTACTTATAGTTGTGGGCCTCATTGAGTTTCTTCCCTAAAGCAAATCCTGTGACAAGGGAAACCTAAAGAATATATCATCAATTCTCAACCAGGAAGCATGCCAGCATTCATAGTAATATGTACGATTGTGTACCGGCCCCCAATTCTCATCATTAGTTAAAATTTAAAAAAAAATAATCTTATATGTCTATAGTGCATCAATTCCGTAGCCCGCCCTTTTAATTCATTCATAGGGTGACTCTATTACGGGATGAAGGGGGTGACACAAGAGCTTACAGTTTTAATGAGATGAGGGGTGACACAAGATCTACAGTGCTATGAGGATGATAGGGGGCGACAAGGCTTACACGTCTATGAGGATTGAGGGGTGACACAAAGAGACTTACAGTCATATGAGATGATGGCGAGTGACAAAGCTTACAGTCCGAGGGATGATGGGGAGTTGGACAAAGAGCTACGAGTCTATGAGGATGAGGGGGAGACACAAGAGCTTACAGATCTATAGGTGAGGCTGGGTGACCCAAGAGCTTACCGTCTATGAGACAAACATGAGGGTCAGATAATTATGGTGACCAGTATTAGATCATGAGGAAGGGTTACACAAGAGCTTAAGTCTCATGAGGATGAGGGGGTGACCACAGAGCTTACAGTCTATGAGTGATGAGGGGTACACAAGCAGCTACCGTCTATGAGGAGAGGGGGTTAACAAATGCTACATGGTTTAATAAGGATGAGGGGTGACACAGAGGCTTCACATTTCTTGAGGTGAGCGGCGGACACAAGAGCTTATCATTCCTTGAGGAATGAGGGGGTGATACAAGACTTACAGCTATGAGGATGAGGGGATGCAAAGACTTACAGTCCTATGAGATGAGGGGGTGACACAAGGACTTGACCAGTCTATGAGGATGAGGGGTGACAGCAAGAGCTTACAGTCTAGAGTGATGAGGGGTGACACAAGAGCTTACAGTCTTGAGGCATGAGAGGGGAGACACAGCATGCTTACAGTCTTTTGATGTAAAGGGGTGACCAAGCAGCTTACAGACAATGAAGGATGAGGGGGGACACAGAGTAGTCTCTAGGTGCGGACAAGATCCTATGAGGATGAGGGGGTGACCCAAGATCTTAAGTCTAGTATAGGAGGATGAGGGTGAAAAAGCATTGACGAGGCAAAGCTTACAGTCTATGAGGATTGGGGGTGACAAGAGCTTTCACGTCTATGAGGATTAGAGGGTGACACAAAGCGTACAGTGCTTCTGAAGGAATGAGGGGTGACCAAAGAGCTACATCATTGAGAGCTGAGGGGTGCCCCCCAAAGAGCTTACACATCTATGAGATGAGGGGTGACACAGAGCGCTACCAGGCCTATGAGATGAGTGGGGGGACACAAGAGCTTACAGTCCTATGAGATGTGCAGGGGGACACAAGTCTTACAGTCCTATGAGATGAGGGGGTGACACAAGAGCTTACATGTCCATGAGGATGAGGGTAGTGCAGAAGAAGCTCACTGTCTCTGACTGAATGAGGAGTGACACAAGAGCTTACATACTATCGGATGAGGTATGACACAAGACTTACAGGTCCTATGAAAGGAGGGAGACACAGCTTACAGTCTATAGGTGAGGGGGTGACACAAGAGCTTAAGTCTATGAGTTAGAGGGGGGACACAGAGAGCTACATTCTCTGATGGGATGAGTGGGGAGACACAAGACTTACAGTCTATATTGATGAGGTGAGGACACAAGCAGCTTGCAGCTGGTGATGATGAGGGGTGACCAAAGCTTACAGCCCTATGAAGATAGGGGTTGACACAAAGCTTCCAGTCTGAGGACCGAGGGGTGACACAGAGCTGTACAGTCCTATGATGACGAGGGGTGACACAAGATCTTATATCTATGAGGATGAGGGGTGACAGAATCAAGAGCTTCAGTCTATTATGATGAGGGAGAGACACAGACTTACGTCCATGAATATGAATTGGGTGACACAGAGCTTACAGATCTATGAATCGGATGAATGGGGATGACACGGAGCTTACAGTCTAATGAGGAGAGGGGTGTGACCAAGATCTTACAGTCTATGAGGATGCGGGGGTGATCACGAAGAGGCTACAATCCTATGAGGAGGAGGGGGCACTAGAAGCTTTACAAGTCCTATGAGGATGAGGGGGTACACAGAGCTTACAGTCTAGAGGATGAGGGTGACACAAGGAGCTTACACGTCTAATGAGAAGAGGGGGTTACAAGACTACAGTCTAGGACTGAGGGGGTGACACAAAGCTTCACAGTCTAGAGGATAGCGGCTGACCCCCAGAGTCTTACAGTCCTATGAGGATGAGGGGGTGACACAAGATCTTTCAAGTCTAATGAGGTGTGAGGGTGTGACACAAAGAGCTTACAGTCTATGAGATGAGGATACACAAGAGCTTAGCATTCTATGCACGGATGAAGGGGGGTCAACACAAGAGACATACAGTCTATGAGGATGAGGGGTGACCAAGGCTTACAGTCTATGAGGATGATCGGGGTGACCAAGAGCTTACATATTGTATATGAGTGATAGGGGGGTGACACTCAAGAAGAACTTACAGGCTCTGAGGAAGAGGAGTGACACAAAGGCTACAGACTATGAGGATGAGCGGGGTGACACAAGACGCCTTACCAGTCTATGCAAGATTTGAGGAAGGTCACACAAGAGCTTTCCAGACTATGAGATGAGATGGGTGACACAAGCAGCTTCGATCTATGGATTGCTTGGAGGCAGAGGCTGCTATGGGGAGGGTGACCGGAGCTTACCAGTCGATGAGAGAAAGGGGTGATCAACAGATTAAAGACTATGAGATGAGGGGACACAAGCTTTACTGAGTCTATGTCAGGATGAGGAAAGGGACACGATGACAGTCATAGGAGGGTTGAAAAGACTTACAGTCTGTGGGATGAGGGGGTGACAACAAAAGGCTTACAGATCTATGAGATGAGGGGGGACACAAGAGCTCTAGCGCTATGAGGAGTGAGGTGAAACAAGAGCTTACTGTCTATGAGGAGGGTCGACAGGCTTCTCGAGTAGGTGACACAGAGGCTTACAGTCTATGAGGAATGAGGGGGTGACAAGACACTGTACAGTCTATGAGTTCGAATGGGTGGGGACAGCCGAGAACTATACAGTTATTGAAGACACAGGTGTGGTGCTCACAAGAGCTACAGTCCGTACGTAGAGCGAATAGGGGGTGACACAAGGACTTACAGTCTGCATGAAGTGAATGAAGTGGGTGATACACAAGAGCCTTACTCGAGGATAGGGGTACATCCTTGGGCAGTCAGGATGAGGGGTGACACAAACCTTACACGTGTTGAATTAAGTGGATGCATATCAGGACATATGGTGTTAGGCGAATAGACTGGAGATACATATAGAAAGAGTGTAGGGAGGTGGCATCATAATCCTAAAGCAGTACAGTTGTCATGTTAAATTAACAATGACGAGGACCGCGTTAAAAGTCCTTAGATTTTCAATAAATGAATTATATTCTTTTGTTCTGATAGTTACATGAGGTATTAAGGTAAACATCGCGTGATTTTTTTTGAGATTTTTTATATGCGAGAATAGTTTGTAAGTGTGTGAGTATAACCCTGGCTAATAAGTTGGGTGCGATTATGTAGGTTAATATGGTTTTTCAGAGCCTGACTCATAGACAATACTTGATAGCGTGTAAAATCTGGAGAAGGTCTGAATGCTTTACACAAAGTATGCTTAGGTCGACGGTTGGTCACGGAGAGCCTTGCTCCGAAGAAATGCTAGAAGATGTTGATTCCAGTAGTATACGGTATATAGATCCAATGTTTTATACAGCCACGAATCGAAGTTATATCTTACCGAAACAGTAGAGCGGCAGAACGTCGAGTTCAATACGCGAGATGCAAAGCATTACCAGAATTATAAACAGTTTTTCAGGCGAAGCAAGAGGTCTGAACACCAGCACTCGAGCCTCGGCCCGATCAGATAGATTCTATCTCAATCCTCACCACATTGGTTCGTGAAATATCTAGCCTGCGCTCCCTGGCGCATGCTTCTTACTCGCGCCTTGCTGATTATGAGGCGGGAGCCAGCCGACACTGGGATGCCAAGGTGAGTGATAGTAAGATTTTGGTTGTTTTTGTTATGTGCGTCCAAGCTTGACCCTGGCTATTACATATCTGAAGGCTGGGCTGGCTGGATGCTACTGTGGCTAGGCTGATCGAGGGCTGGCTGTGCGGTATGGTTGGTGGCGTACTTTGTGGGAGACTGCTGTATTAGTGTTTGGCGGCTTTAGACTACTGCTTGGGGGTGGCTGTGTCCTACATGGGGCTGGCTATAAACTACATGTGCGTGGGATGGCTAAATATACCACTGTGGGCTGGCTCAATACTATTGTGGGATCTAGCGGCTTATCTACTGGGGCTGTAGCTGTAACTCTACTGTGGGACTGGCTGTATACACATGGGAGCTGGGCTATATACTGCACGGGGTCTGGCTGGTACTCGGGGCGCTATGTATACTACTGGGCGCTGACTATGGGGCTGGATGGCTGTATATCTACACGTGGGCTGGACTGGCATGGTATACTACTGGGGTCGTCTTGCTGTAACTTCATCATGGGCTGGACTGCTAGGTATTCTACTGGGGGGGGGCTGGCTGGCTGTATTGCTACTGGGTACTGGCTGCCCTGTTAATAGCTACTGAAGGGCCTGGCTGGCTAGATTCTCGACTAGGGTGGCTGGATTGCTATATATACGACGGGGGACGGCTTGCTGTATCTATGATCTGGGGGCTTTGGCTAGCTGTATACTACTGTGGGCTGGCTGGCTATATACTACTGGGGGCCTGGTTATTTGACTACTTCATTCTGGCTGGTCTATATACTACTGGGGGCTTGCTGGCTGTATGCTACTGGGGCTGGCTGACTCAGGCGAACACGGGCTGGCTGTAGACTACTGGGGGCTGGCTGTATAACTACATGGGGGCAGCTTATACATTGTGGCTGGATGGTGCTATACTATTGTAAGTCTGTCTGTCTGTATACTACCTGGGGCTGGCCTGGCTTTATCTGTCTACATGGGCTGTTGTTAACTACTTGGGGCTGCTGGGTTATACTACATGGACTGGCCTATAACTACATGGGAATGCCTGGCTGTATACTACTTGTGGGCCTGCTATACTATTGGGACAGGCTGGGGCTGTATACTAGTTTGGAACTAAGTTGGGCTGGGGCTGGCTGTAAACTACGGATGCTAGCTTACCAGGATGGCTTATATCCTAGCATGGGGCCTGTGACTGTTACTGCAATAGGGGCTGGCTATCATACTACATCTGGGCTTATACTACATGATGTCCTGGGGTGGCGTATCTACTGGGGCGGCTGTATTCTACATGGGACTAGGCGGCTGTATGCTTGAAAGATTCATTGCGAATCGAAACGCGTCTGCGTACTCTATGGCCTTTATGTAAATAGCCTTTTATATTTTGAAACCTGGCTGCGTGGGCTTGCCCCATCGATGCTGATGCGTATGGCTACTATTGGCGCTTCTGGGCTGTATACTACGTGGGCGTGGCAAATGGGCTATATTCTACTGGGGCTAAGGGCTGTGATTCTCTGGGACTGGCTGGCTGTATACTTATTGGGGGCTTGCTATTGGCTATTTACTACTGGGGTCTGGCTGGCTGGATGTCTAACTGGGGCCTGGTCTGGCTGAACTACTGGGAGCTGTTATTTACTAGTTAGGTTGTATTTCTGGCGAGAATATCATGGTCTGTGCTCTTATACTACTGGGGGCTGGCATTTAACTACAGAAGGGCTGGTCTATGTACTGACTTGGGGGCTGGCTGGCTTTATATTACTGGGAGCGGCTGGCTATGTACTTTGGGGCTGGCTGTTTATTACAGGGTGCTGGCTATAGTAGGCTGCTACTGGACATGTTACTAGTGAGGGGAGGCCGCTGTTGGGGCATGTCATTAGTGATTGGAGGCCGCTGCTGGACATGTTATTAGTGAGGAGAGGATGCTGCTGAGATATGTCATTAAGGAGAGGAGGCCGCTGCTGGACATGTTATTAGTGAGGGGAGGCCACTGCTGGTCATGCTATAGGTGAGGGGAGGCTGCTGCGAGGACATGCTATTAATGAAAGCAGACCGCTGCTGGACATGTTATTAGTGAGGGTAGGCTGCTACTGGACATGTTACTAGTTGAAGAGGGCTCATTGGTTCAACTCTCGTCATACAGAGGCAGAGTTTGCTGCCGGCGGCATTTAAAAAATGGCATCTTTTGTGACATCATCAGGGAGTGGCAATTGGTTGCCATGACAGCCTCTGGTCTTTGTAAGACCCGAGGCAGGATGGCTTCTGCAGATTTGTTACAATTAGTCCTGGTACATAGTAATGAATCCTATGTAGAAAAGCCATGTACTGCAAGACAGTAATATTGCACTGTATGGTAGGAACGATCAGACCATCTAGGGCTAAAGTATCCTAGAGGGTGTAAAAAATTGTAAACATTTTTTTTAAAAGTAATAAAAAGAAAATTCTAATAACCTCCCTAGAACTAAATAAATAGTAAAAATCACAAACATGTTAGATATCATCGCATCCCAAAATGCCCGATCTATCAAAATATTAAAACGATTATTCCTGGTGGTGAACAGCTTATCAGAACATAGCACCCACATGCCTGAAATGTCACTTTTACCCCATTTTATATCGCATAAAAGATGTAATAAAAAGTGATCAAATGGTTACACAGTCCTCAAAATGGTAGCAATGAAAACATTACATCCCGCAAAAATATTACACCTTACACAGTTCGGTACACGGATCGCACTTTTGTTGGCTTTTAGAAATTTTCGGGATTTGTGCGGCTGGGACAGGTATTTAGAAGGGGATTGTTTTTGCACGCGATTTTGGCGCCGACTTTTATGCAACAGAAATCGGGGTTGGGCCGTCGGATGATCCGACGGATTCGGACTGAGCGCGGGATTTAACTTTAAAATTTACCAGGAGTAAAGTAAAAATAGAGGAGGAGAAGCTTCTCTCAGTGATTTGTTCTCACCCATTATGATTCACACCTTTGTTCGGCTTCAAAAAACGCATTTGAAAAACTGAGGGTGAGAATGCAGCCTAAGACTGGTGCCACACGTGGAGTTTTGAACCTGATTTTTAGGCCGTTTTTAAGCATTCCGTTAAAAAACGCATGCGTTTTTGAAAATGTATCCGTTTTTGACCATTTGTCACAATTATCTTAATTAAGATAATTGGAAAACGGACAAAAAACGCATGCGGTTTTTAACGGACTCCTTAAAAACGGCCTAAAAATGAGTTCAAAATGCTAACGTGCCACTACCCTAAAAGATTTACTATGCAGTCCTCGAAATACCCAGATATTATACTGAGAAGAAAACGGATGTGTGAATAAGCCCTTAAGATGAGCCGTGATTGGTCACAGATGTCTCACTAATTCTCTAATCTCACGTTGTTTCAGACTCTGAAGTTTGATATTGAACCCTATCAGTTCACGGAGATCAGACTGAAGGAGAAAACGGCAGATATCTTTTTGTATGTAGCTGAAGAGAAGACGCAGGACACAGTCTGGGACACTCGTCTGACACAAAGTACTGAGCATTTATTTACTTTTCTTATCATTTCCGCAATTTTTTTTTTTACTTTTGTATTGTTATTATTGTTTATTTTTTCAGGTGATTTGATGGACGTTGCCCAATTATTATCATCGCTTACAATCCATAGAGGTAAATCTGTTTTTACATTTGTTACATTTCTCCATAATTATTGATGAGACGTCTTTTAGCTCCTGATTTCTGCAAAAAGTTCTCTGGAAGTCAGTCTCATCTCTGATTCAGTTAAGTAAACAGTTAATGATATATTGTATATACTCGCGTAAAAGCCGAGATTTTCAGCACAAAAAAAATGTGCTGTAAAACCTCACCTTGGCTTATAGTCAAGAAAAAAAACAAATGGTGTACTCATATACTGGGGGGGCAGCCAGGCTATATACTACTTTGGGTTGGCTGGCTATCTACTGGGGAGGCTGTGACAAATGCATTTCCCACCCTCGGCTTATACTCGAGTCAATAGGTTTTTCCAGTTTTTTTGTGTTAAAATTAGGAGTCTTGGCTTATACTCGGGCCGGCTTATACTCAAGTATATACGGTAATTGATATAGCCAATAAATTTACACTAAATGGAGAAACATGTTGGTCTGAAGATCCTGGTCATTAAATCCAATTGCCCCCCTCCCCCCATTATATAACATCCAGTCCCCACCATTCATTCCACCATTACAGACATCTGTGATACTATGGATTATTCTAAAGATCTCCCGACTCCCAACAAAGTCCTATAATAGGAGCCACAACCTGAACAAGTCACTTCATCCGCTTTCTCTCCTCCTAGATCTCCCATCACCAGCTGTGAGCAGTAATATGGGAAGGTGGAATGAACCACAACAACTTATTCACAAAGTGGAGACCCAACAAAGCTACAGAGCAGCAACGCCAAGAACTGAGGAGAAACCGAGAGAAGGTACTGAGATCCGAGGAGCAGAAAGCCTAAAAATCACCAATGCTCTGCTGACTCCATAACTACAGAGCTTCAAACCTTCACTGCATTATAACTTAGGCCGGCGGCACACGTGGCGTTTTAAACCCTTTTTTTAGGCAGTTAGTCTGTTAAAAAGCGCCGATAGTAGTGATAACCTCCACAATGCACCACTGCAAATACAACTGTCACTTACACTATAGTATTTACATTCCACACTGCGTTCCTAAACAATGCATATCTTTTACAGCTGTCCACATTCTGTACCCTTCAAAGTTATTATATTGTATACATAGCCTTCCTCTGGATTCTTTATATATACACATTGGGGCACATTTACTTACCCGGCCGACGGAGTTCACCCGAAGTGCATTGTCCGTTTATAATTCACATCTGCTGCGATTCACTAAGAAGGTACGCCCGAAATGTGTCGCTTCCCCACTCAGGTCCCCGGAGTTCACCTTCTTCTTCCTGGTGCATGTAAGTGCTTGGCTTGCCACACAAATTGAAAGTTAAATCCACGCTCAGTCCATATCAGTCGGATCCTCCAACGGCCCGCCCTCCCGATTTCTGTCACATGAAAGCCGGTGCAGTTGCACCAAAATCCGACACAATAGCTGCCCCGCAATCGCTGAAAATGTTGGCAGGTCCGACGGCAATGCGATTTGCGGACCCTTAGTAAATAAGACCCAACGCCTACCCTAAATAAATTACATTTTATTCAGTGTACTTATACCTATAATGGATTCCTAAATACAGTAAATAGTGCCCTGAAATTGATTACATATAGCTGTACACATAGGTGTATTTCTGAGGTACTGGGTTTGAATAAAAAAATAGATTTAAAAACAAAAAAAAAACAAACAAAATCGTACGGTACATGCACCAACGCGGTAAATAGCATAGATAAGCCCAAACTCTTTTTTAGAAGAGATTATTGTTCTTGTTGCCCATAACAGACTACCACTTAGGATCCGTTATTATGTGGTAGATAGTTGTTGGCGTGAAATGTATAGCTGTTTGTAGCCTTCTCAGCCAAACGCGTTTCGCAGCTTGCTGCATCTTCATCAGCAGCTCATATTTCCTCCTTAGTTTCTCTTGTTGTGTTTATAGAGATTTGAATTTTCAAAAAGAATTGTCCTGGATTTATCGCTCAGGTGATGGATAAAGTCTGGAATGGAACCATTATCTAAAAGTGACACAAAACAGGGGAATAAATCCCTGCACAGAGATCTATATATTAACAATGACAGATTTATATGTGGAATGTAGAATTTTGGGGGCGAGCAATGCCTACAAAATTATTATTATTATTTTTTTTTAATAAAAAAGTTTCCCCTGGTATTGAAGGTGACCAGAGGGGGCCCACCGGAGGATCCTCTGGTCCTCCCCTTGGCCAGTCCGACCCTGACAATGACAGATTTATATTTGGAATGTGGAATGCAGGGGGCGAGCGTTGCCTACAAAATTATTATTATTATTTTTTTTTATAAAAAAGTTTCCCCTGGTGGTGAAGGTGACCAGAGGGGGCCCACCGGAGGATCCTCTGGTCATCCCCTTGGCCAGTCCACCCCTGACCATGACAGATTTATATTGGGGAATGTGGATGCAGGGGGCGAGCCGTTGCCATCAAAATTGATTATTAATTTTTTTTTTTTTAAAAAAGTTTCCCCTGTGGTGAAGGTGACCAAGGGGGCCCACCACGGAGCCTCTTGGTCATCCCCTTGCCATCCAACCCTGAGCTCATGATACAAATTATATTTGGATAGTGGAATGCGGGGCGAGCGGTTGCCGTACAATTATTATTTTTTTTTTTTAAATAAAAAAGTGTTCCTTTCCCCTGGTGTGAAGGTGACATAGTGGTCTTCACTAGTGTTGGGGCCCACCAGGGATCCTCCGGTCCCTCCCCTGGGCCATTCCGACCCGGACACTGACAATTTTATATGGATTATAGAATGCTTATGTTGGCAAGAAAATAACGTTATCAGGTTTAAAGATCATGATATCATTACATTAATCAATAAGTTGAAATATAAAGAGTTTGTTTATGAATAAAGAAAACCATATATATACCAGAGGACATTATACCATATAATTAATCTTTTTTTTTTTTTTTGCGTGCTACATTTTACATTTGGTTTGTTGTTTTTCAGAACACATAGAGCTAGTTAAAATTGTAATAAAAGTTAATTTTTTTTAGGTGTTTGTTTCCAGTTTATAATGATCACTTGGAGTTAAAAGTAATTTATAAAGTACATTTTTGTTTCTTCTTTGATGTTTTTTTCATTTAATTCAAATGAACTCAAAAACGACGCAGTATGTACATGTAAAATGAATTCCCTATTTGTGTTTTTGGGGTTGTTTTTCACATGGACGAGTATGTATGAGACTCGCGTCATGTAAATCCATCAGGGCCAACGGGGCAACTATCATGGAAATGCTAATGTTATAGTTGTGCTGTCGGCGTGGGACATTGTTTACATTGTATCTACTATTATTTGAGGTGACAATGTCTTATACTATTTTGAATATTTATTATTCTATAAATTCTTCGTTGAATACATTTAGTAATATATTTTGTGTTGGGTGTGTTTTACTTTTATGTCCACCATTAGGTCCTACAAGACCTCGGGGCGCTTTTTCCATACTTTGTCGTTTTAAAATTTCATCACTTACGTTTTTCCTCTGTAAATTGACAGGGTGCATCTTTCTAGAAAAGGCCCGCCACGTTACAACAGAGGAAAATTCCACCCTGTAGTTGGGATACAGAGCGGGACTGCGGCTAATTAGACCCAGCATCTCTATTATTACTTACCTATTGGTACCCCGATCATGTAGACCGACTGATACATATGGAGCGCCACGTGGCAGGCCCCGGCTCTGCGCCATCCACTAACAGGAGAAGCAATCTGTGAGGGCATATAATGAAATGCTAAGCCGGCTGAACCTGGCTATCTACTCTTCTTCCGACATAAGTCACTGAACAAGACAGAAATAACTAACTTGCCGGAGGAGAACCTGCGCCCTAACCGACGGGCTTCCCTGGACTCTGACGTCTAAAGTCATCAGCGGTCCGCCCAATATATATGTATGAAGTTAAACATAATCCCTAATCTCCGTGAGTATTACTCCGCCCCTTGAGACTTCCTCCGTCATTGGTCGGATTTGTTCTCACCAACGTAGAAGTGTTTGACAGCAGGGTTGCATTTCTAGTTGAATAGGTTTCTGGTAAATTGGTTTATTTTATGTAAATGTCATTTGGTCGGAATATGACCTCGGAGGTTCTTTGAGAAAGAGGGTGTTTTGCCAACAATGCATTCACCCATCTTCCATGAGGTCATAAAAGACCCCTGGGGGACATTTTCACTTTTCTTTTTAAAAATTTTACTTAAGTTTTCTTCTGTAATTGAGGCATCTATAAGAGCCCCGGTTACAGAGGAAAACCACCTGGTGTTGGTGATCAGAGCTGGACTTGGTCTAATTAGACCCAGCAGCTCTTTTTAACCCCTTTAGACCCAGCGGTCATGTGACCACTGAGACTATGAAGCCAGTGGCAGTGCCGGCTCTGCTCCATCCACTGAAGGAGAGCAATGCTGTGAGGAGCAGAGAAGGAAGAAGCCGGAATGAACCGCATCTCTCTTCTCGACTAGCGCGGGAACAGTAGAAAACTACTCCGGACCTGCGCCCTAACGCGCCTGGACCTGACGTCTAAAGTCAGCAGGCGGTCCGATATGAGTTAATATTCCTTAGATATTCTGAGATTCTTTCCTTCAGTGGTCTGATTGTTCTCCCAATGTATAGTTTGATGCAGGTGCATGTTATTAAATATTTATATAAATTTGTTTATTTTATGTAAATGTCCATTGGTCGATGATATGACTCGGGAGGTTTTCTTTGAGAAAGAGGTTGTTTTGCAACAAATGCATTCACCGCATCTATAAAAGCGATAAAACGCTTTCACCCTTTACTTGGTGACAACCCGGGTGCTCTGCCGACGTTACATTGATGATATCATTTTAAGTTGGAATAAAATTAGAACGGAATTAGATGATTTCCTAAAGACTTTAAAGCACAATAGGTTTAACTTAATTTTTACACCAAATATAAGTAACATAAAAGTTCTTGGACTTACAAATTGACATAAAAAATGAGAATCTTCCGTGTAGCACATCGTCTAAAAGTTGTCCCCTCCCTTAGTGGCTAATCCATACACCATATGGCCAGTGATCACGCCGGGGATTGTGTGGATCAGATTTTGGCGCATTGGCGCCGGCTTTCATGCAACAGAAATCGGGGGGGGGGGTGGCCATCGGACCAAGCCAAGCAATTACATGCACCGGGAAGGAGGTGAACTCTGACGGACATGATTGGTGAAGCGACACATGCAGGATAACGGGTACACGATTTATGTGAATCGGAGAGTTCATCCTCGTCGGACAGTCCGGATCGCGGATCGAGCAGGGGCCGGGTAAGTAAATGTGTCCCTATACGTGCGAAATTCTTAAACCAGCTTTACAAAAAGCAAGAAACTTAAATAGGGAAGAATTTAGACAGAGTAACATCTTTAACCCCTTAGCGACCAGGTACTTTTTTGTTTTTGTGTTTCTTTTTTTCACTTCCCTCCGTCAAAAATCTATAACTTTTTTATTTTTCCATGTAAAGAGCTGTGTGAGGACTTGTTTTCTGTGCAACAAAATTGCTCTTCATAGTGACGGTATTTTATATTCAATGCCATGCACTGGGAAACGGAAATTTTTTTTTAAAATGCAGTGAAATTGG